>APFE030878153.1:35771-82502 GCA_000404065.3 Pinus taeda
TTTATAAAATATATAAAATTAAACTTCATAAAATTAAACTTTATAATAAAAATAAAATTTAAAACCTTATATAAAAGGTGACGCATAAACCAAACCTGGTGATATAAACAAAGTACATGTATAAACAAAATAGATCAGATGGATAAATATCTGAGAGTCTGAAACGCATGCGAGGCGTGGCGGGAGGAGGAAAAGCGGTGGCTGTAGGCGGCAGGGCGGCCACCGCCAAACCCGCAACTATAAACCGCAGAAATAATCTGAGAAAGGGGGGTTAAACAACAAAGGTAAAACAAGGAGGAGGAATTCAGAAGGGAAGAACGTCGACCATTGGAAGAGCTTTAAGTAGTCTGAGGTTCTGGGCATGGGGGACAGTGAGCTTCTGTTGAGAAGTTTACTGGATTGAGCAGCCAGGCTCTGCTCAGTCTGGCTGGGTGGAATTGGTCTCCCGAAAATTGGATCAGAATGCCACAGCATCATCATCGACACCAGTTTAGTAGCAGTTCAAGTAAGTACAAATTTAAAAATTCCTTACGCTTCTTGTATTTCAGTTTTGGTTCTTACATATACACACACACGCATATATGTGCGTGTGTGTGTATATATTTACTATATATACATATATGTATACACACACACATGTGTGTGTGTCTATATACACATATACAAATATGTAGTATATATATACTTACGTACATACATACATATATACACAATATATGTGTAGTACATATATATGTTTGTGTATATATACATGCGCATATATATATATATATATATATATGTGTGTGTGTGTGTATACACATATACAAATATATATAGTATCTACATACATACATATATACACAATATATATGTGTGTAGTACATATATATGTTTGTGTATACATACACACACACACATATATATAGATAGATATATAAAACCAGCCACACACACATATACATACACACATGTATGTAATATATACATGCATGCATACATATATACACAACACATATATATGGGTATATATATACTACATATATATGTATATGTATATATACACACATGCATGTATAGATTGTAGAAAATCCACGAAATTATGCAACTGCTCTAATGAACAATCTGAAAGTTATTTTCTTTTTATTAAGACACAGAATTTCTCTACTTATTTGCAGTGAAATAGGAACGAAAATAAACACAGTCACACAATAAACAATACACAAAATTTTCTAGGGAACTCAACTGTGAAAACCCTTTGCTTGTTTGAGAATTTTATTGATAAAAGAATAGACAATAGATCTCTCACAATACAATATTGTCTTGATAGAAAACACAACGGTTCTCCCTGCCTGAATTAGGCTTGAAACACCTCCAAGTAGCCTGATCCTGACTCCCTATTTCTAGGCGCATAGGCTTCTCCTATTATTTAGTGAATTCTCCCTAAATCCTTGTGCAAATCCCAAGGGAAATTCCTCCTCAAATTTGCACACAAGATTCTCTTGCACGCTCTTCCTCTCACAAGCTCACACACAAACTTGTGCACTCTATTGCTTTGTCTCACCAACTCGTTCTCACAAAATAATGAATATACAATGGTGCCTTCGTCCTCCTTATAAGGAATTCACATAGGCTAAATCTAGCAAGTTGTATTTTAGGAAGACGACTTGTGATTGATGAGTTAATTGATTCAAACTGACTCTTGTAACTCATCTAGTCTCAATTTAGAACTAAGACTTTTCGCATGTCAATTCCCAAAACTAACTCGCACTAGGAGACAACAAATTGAGCCGCCCACTCCAGCGCATCAATCAAACTACTTCATGAACTGTCCAAATTTATAGGAATTTGTCCTAAATTTTAGGAACTTGTCCTAACTTTTAGGCACTTGTGCATGCTACAGAAAACTGCTTCTTGGTCTCTTTGACTAAGGCACAAGTCAAAGAAGGGCCCTTTTCACTATATTTTCAACACACCCTCTTAGCAAGGAAGGTGCTTCCAGAAGAATCTCGTCCATCTAGATTTGTCTCCAACGCTAGGACGTTCTCTGCTGCTGCAGTTGCTAACTCTGAACTGAAGACTTCCCTGCTTTCCTCTACGAAACTTGATCTAAAGTCATGTTCTTTCCCACCTTGTTCTGCGATTCCACTTCAATCATAAGTACCATGTATCCTACGTACCTTTGTGGTTACTTCGTCTAGTTGACAGTGATACTAGAAGATCCAACTCTCTCCTAATATCCCTTAAACAAGTCCTCTGCCCACTTGGCTCGAACTCTCCCTACACTGGGAGTCACTAACTGAGTGGCTGCCTCCACTCGCCTTCGGCTATGCTCCTCACTATCTTGTTGGTCAACCCAACTGCCAACTATCTTAGACTCAAATTGAGATACTGGCTAAGGCTCCATATTGAGAGCTCTATCTTGCTCTCGCTCAACCACCACTTATGCACTCTAAGCTCTCATTGCCTTGTTGCTCAAGGTTGCATCTGTCTCTACCCGCATCTTGTAAAGATTCTTCACCCTCATACCTTTTTGCTTCTTATATCCAAAAGTTAAGTGTTGGAGGTACGCCTTACCTCTGCTAAAGATGATATCATATCCCTTGTCCTCAAGGGTAGCTATCAAAACAAGATTCAACCTCAATCCTGGAACATAGAGAACATCTCTGAGATGAAGAGGATTACCTGACTCCCTCTAAAAACTGATAGTACTAACTCCTCTAGCTGCATATTGACCCATCACCTCCTAGCTCAATCTAAAACGACATATCCTTCTCCTTCAGGTGGTTGAAACTCTTCTAGTTCCCAATCATGTGGAAGGATGCTCCTGAACCAATATACCATATATTGTTATTTATTGAGCTTGCCATGCAAGCAATCAATGAGAAATTTTTCTCGAACTGAGCATAAAATGCATTTACCTCTATTGATGCAACTACATGATCCTTATTGGACTCCTTCCACTTAGGACACTTAGTCCCAAGTGGCATAGTGTCCAAACTCATGGCAATGGAAGCACTTGATCTTGCTTAGATCCTTCTTCTTGCCCTTCTGACTAAACTCGGCCTCTCCTTGGCCATTCTTGGCCTTGCCTGCCAGGGCGACGTTCTCCTCGTCCACTTTCCTGACTGATCTACCACCTCAGGTCCCTCTTTGAACCTTTTCCTGAACGCGGTCAGTCCAAAACCTTTCCCAATTGGGAAAATTCTCTCTCCCACTAACAGCGTCCTGGAAGCCCTGCCAAGACTTGTGAAGTCCAAGTAAAGCAAAAGTCACAAGGTCCTGATTGTTGGAGAAAATGTAACTAGGTTCGGTCTTCATAAATGTAATTTTGATATTTTTACTTATTCAAGAAAAGAGAAGTTATTTTTGTATTATTTGTCAATGAGTTTCTTGCTCATTGAAAATAGGTTAAGCACATTTTGAAGTGCTTCTAGAGAGTCAAAGTCAAAATGTAATTATGAAAAGACCCTTTGAGGGCATGTTACATCATGTAAGTCATCATACAAGGTCAAGGAAATAACTCCAAGCATGGTCAAATCCTCTCCTAGCACCAACGAAGTCTACAAGCAGCAAAAACAATGAATAAATGTTGAAATATAATGCAACTACAAGTCGGATTTAGGGACAATCATGTCGGCTTCAAGGAAGAGGGACAGACCTCTATAAATAGAGGTTGTCCAATCCTCATTTGGACACACTCACATCCCTTAAATCCGCAAGGAAGAAGAAGGCTTAAAGGACGAAGAAAAGGTGAGAAAAGGGGCTACAAGGACAGCGTTACACGAAGGAAGAATAGCGAAGTTAAGGGGTTGCTTTCTAGGGTTTTTGCAGCCACACATGCAAAGGAGTAAGGGACAGAGTGCGGCCATATCAGCAGCAAAAGTGCAGTGACATGTCATTTATGGTTTGGGCTAGAAACTCGGCTAATAAAGGTCTCCTACTCCAGCGTTGAAGGCAGCCTCACAAGCGAAGGAAGAAGAGACATAACCGAGGAAGAAGAGGATTGTTTCTAGGGAAGCAGCATAAGAAGCCTAATTCGGATGTGTAGTTAGGTCTACAAGGTATCCCAAGGTTAGCAAAGAAGGCCCTCCTTATAGCAAAGAAGAGGAGCCATAATATTCTAGGGTTTCCTAACCTAGAGGACAAAGTGTTGGAAGACAAATTGCCAAAAGAAGTGCCGAAAGATGTGTTGGAAGTGACAGTGCAGAAAGAGGAAGCGTTTGACACATGCTTGGAGGAGATCTTAGTCAGGGGTCTAGGGTTTGACAGTTGTTCAAATAAGAAGCTTCAATAAGAGAAAACTTACAAAGGGTTTCCCTCTCAAGAGTGGAGAGGGTTTGTTCCTCTCAAAGAGCCAAATTTTGTGTTCTTGTTATTTTATTTTGGTAACAGTTTGATGCAGCACACACATATGCACTAATAAGAACAAGAAGAAGTATAAGCTAACTAAGAAAAAGTAAAAAGACTTCACAAATTGTTATCAAGTCTCGGAGAATCACCACAACACTACTTTGCCCTAGATCCCCTAACATGGTATCGGAACGAGGTTGACACATCAACGAAAGGGTAACTCAAAAACACTCAAGCATCGAGACTAGAAGTCTCAACAACTTCAAAGGCAAGAAGGGTCTACAATCCATCATTCATCAAGGAGGGCTACAAAGCTAGAAGGAAAGCCTTACATAAAGGCACCTACAAAGAAGAGCAGATCTACACCAAGCTACAAGTCTTCAAGCACACCTCATCACCAAGAAAGTCCACTTGGAGAAGACAACTTGAAGGACACCAAGATCCAACGATGACAAGCCATCAAGCTTTCAAGGAGGAAGCAAATCCATCAAATCTCAAAATCTATCAAATAAGTATATGTCCCCTTCCAAATATACATCAATGTCTTTTTGCAAGGAAAGTAATAAATTGGTAGGCACCAATAACTTTCTTGCATGGAAAAAGAGGATTGATCTACTTCTCAAGGAAAATGAGCACCTAGAATATGTCAAGGGGAACATCAATGTCTCTACTAAGGAACAAACTCAAGCCTTAGCCAAGTACAATAAGGATGAGACAAGAGCTCAAAGGATTCTGATAGAATCAATCAAGGACTCTCTCATTCCCTATGTCTCCAAATTTGAGACATCAAAAGAAATTTATGATAAGCTAGGAGAGTTATTCGCGGTATCCACCATCGGAGAAGTATTATCTTTGAGGAATGAATTATACAAGATGAAGATAACAAAGGAAGGAATAGATCCCTACTCCATGAATATCTTTGAGATGAGGGATCAACGTCAAGAGCTTGGGGAAGTCATGTCTGACAGAGAGATGACAACTTTTGTACTCAAAGCTCTACCTGAGGAGTGGGGAAACTTCACATCAAGCATTTATGCCAAGAAGGAAGCAACCACTCTCAATGATATGTGGTCTCTATGCAGAATAGAGGAGACTAAACTTAAGGCGAAAGAAGATGTGGGATCAAAGGAGCAAGCATTTGCTACCATGGTCAAAAGAAAGGGTAAATTTGGCAATTTGGTCCACGAAGAACAAACAACAAAGACATGTCCAAGATCCAATGTTTTGGATGCCAAGAATATGGACACTACAAAAGGAATTGTCCCAAGCTTAAGAAGGACAACAACAACAAGAGAAAGAGAGAAGAAGCTCATATAACTCAAGAGGTGGAAGAGGAAGGAAAAAAGCAAAAGAAGGAAGATCCTCCGGATCTCTACTGTGACTAGGTCAAACTCTTTCCTTCTAGACTTCTTTCAAAGTTTTGAGTAGAATATGAGCATGTAGGAATAAATTAAATTGTATGGCTAGAATCACCCTCTAGAATCTAGCAGCATGATGTACATGAAGTTCTAAACACTCATGTAGATGTAGCATTTATGAGAAGAACAAAAATGCAAGTAGAAATATCTTCTAGAATATAGGAGCATGGCAAATATAGCTCTAACATATTCATGTAGAAGGAGCATACCTAGAATAGGACCTCATATAGACCTCATATATGATGGAAGAAAACTTGATCATGACAAGAATCTTAGAAGACCTAAATCATCAAAGCTAGGAAACATTTGCAAGGCAAGGATCCTTAAGATCCTATGGTGGAATCTTCAAGAGAAGGTTCGTGAACCAAGGCAGATGTCTCATTGGGAATCCCACTCATAGGATTCAAGAAAAAGGGATGATATGCAGGCAGGCTAAGATGAAGCAAGAAGGGCTACACCAAACAATGATCAAAAAGGATCAAGATGAGGTATGTATGCATCAAAGTTTATGTCATGTCATCATTTGTATATTATTGAGTGGGGTATAGTTCTATAACATGATCAAGCATGAAAGGATCTCTTTCACCAAGAATATGCTCAAAGGCATGTACCATGATGGAACAAAGGTCAACAAAAGAACATGCTCACATAAGGAGCATAAGATTGTTGACTAAGAAGCGAGAAGAAATGATGACAAGTCCAGAAAGCAAGGGATGAAGGAATGCTTCCACAAGAAGCATTAGGTGGTTGACCAATCTATCTGAGAAGGAGCAAATGAAGAAAGAGATCAAACATGTGAAGAACACCATGATCACCGAGAATCACTATCTGACAAAATGCCTTGAAAGATATCTCCCAAAATAAGGCAGGATAACTCTGATGAAGGAAGAAATGACCCTTGACACCTATGAAGGCCTTGGAGATATAAAAGGTGCAGATAACGGATTCTACTCTATGAAGATGTCGTGATGAAGAAGCCATCCAACAAAAGGAAAAACATTGTTGAAGCAATATCAAGATGAAGTCATGATGGACTACCAGGTCAAAGCATATAACCTAGCAAGTACAATGGGGCATCCATGAGGAGAGTATTCCAAAGAATGGGCAAGATGACAAAGGAGTAGCCAAGATGCCAAGAAGAACCTGATAGTCACTTTCCACGAAGCAATGACATGACAAACCAAGAAGGAAAGTGATGGATGAATGGTGCCCTACCGAGAAGAAGTTCAATCGAAGACTTCATGACATAAAGAAAGGAAGGACATCATGCAACTGAAGAACCCACGAAGAAGTTGTTGATGAAGGAAAGAGTCCCCAGTTAAGAGGGAGCTCTGACAAGTCCCTGATCAAGAGGGAGTTTTGAATCACCCTTGATTACAAAGGAGTGACAATTTTGTTTTCCTTTTCATGGGCCTTACAACCGTAATTCTAGATGAAGGCCATGAATGGAAATGTGAACACAAGATAGACACAACATTCTTGTCTTCACTTGGGAAGAAAGAATGGGAGGATTAGGTAATCATCTGGCATCTGATACTCTTTGAGGATGCATAGGGCATCCAAGACAAGAGTAGGCAAGAGGACCAATATTCTTTGAGGGCTGGGAACCCAAGATAAGAATAGTCCTAGAAGGTCATTTTCGAGAAAACCTGGGTGGGTATGTACCTTGAGAGACAATGACAAAGGTGTATATAAATCATTGGTCTCGCAAGCATTGTGGCTCATGGTCTTATGAAGAAATGGAGCTATTAGTCAAGGCCTTGCACTATGACAATGTTGATGGATATGATGCTATAACAGATGGATTGCTAATCCAATTTCTCTTATGTGAATTTTTCAAGATTGAAAATTGCCAAACACCTTGTAATGTTGTATGAATACCTCCCTAGTTAAGAAGGAGTGTTGGGGAAAATGTAACTAGGTTCGGTCTTCATATATTTTGATATTTTTACTTATTCAATAAAAGAGAAACTATTTTTGTATTATTTGTCAATGAGTTTCTTGCTCATTGAAAATAGGTTAAGCACATTTTGAAGTGCTTCTAGAGAGTCAAAGTCAAAATGTAATTATGAAAAGACCCTTTGAGGGCATGTTACATCATGTAAGTCATCATACAAGGTCAAGGAAATAACTCCAAGCATGGTCAAATCCTCTCCAAGTGAACAGCACTCCAATCCGAGTCTGGATGAAGGAGATAGAGGCAGTCAAAGTTGGGTTGACTTTTTTATGACTAGGCAGAATTAACAAAGACACAATTTGAACTTTTCATGTGGACGGAATTCGGCCAACTCTGGCCAGATTCCGGGCGAAATTGTCGCCCGGTTAAAACTACTCCTTCGGTCAAAATCCGATTTTTCAAAAAAAAAGGCATATTGTGTTATGTAAACAAAAAAAATTATTAAAAAAAAGGGTGGTGGCAACCAACCCCGCCACCCAACATTATCCACATAGCATATATAATATGTTAGTGGAGGGGTAGGCCACTACCCCTGGCCCCTCCCACGACATTGTTAAAACCACGAGCGGGAAAGGTGGGCCGACCATTGGGGCGTAGATCCAACCTCCCACCCACCATCGAATAAGGAAGGCACCGTTAAATATGTGGTAAAAGAGGAGGGGCAGGATTTGATCCCCCGACCCCTCCTCAACAACTTTCCAATTTTAACCAACTACGCCACAGCAGAATCCTTGAAGAATCCATCACCTTTTTATTATTTAAACGCAGTTTATCAGTGCACCCAGGCAAAGGAGGCAGTGCATGCAGTTCGAGGCAAAATTTTGCAAGAGGGCTGAGATTTCACTTTGTCAGATTTTGACAAATCTTATATGGTTTCAGCATTTCTCGACGCCACGAACGCAATGGCGTTCTCCGTTTCTCCATCAGAGTTCTGCATTTTTCGGCCATTTTTCAATATGCAGGTATAAAACTCTTTTTTTGTAACTGATGTTTGTACTCTTCTTTCTCATGCCACTTAATGAATTAAGGCCTCCCAATTGATCAAGCAGGACCCAGAGACGTAGTCCAAGTCGAACGAACTCCATTATCAAGTCTTGTTGTCTTCTTTCATGCTTTATGTGTTTCTTCTCTTCTCTCACATACACATTAAATTTCTATGTTAAGCTACAATTTATGCATGTAATTCTTTAACACATCTAAAGGCAAAAGATCTTGGATCAAGTGGTATCAGAGCAGGTCTTTTTAGATGTGAATTGCATGTTTGTATGCTAACAAGAAACAAGCTCCAAAGAGGCGAAGGGAAACTAAAGTCTTTCGATCCCGAAGCAGGGCATGCACATCGACGGAGAAACATGGCAGATGACGAGGCTCGTCATGAAGAGGAGCGCAATTTCCGCAAAACCTTCTATACAATGGCAGAAAATGTTGGTCAGTGGCTTTCAAGGTTGGAGAAAGCATAAGAGAGAAATCTAGAAGAACAAGGTTCAGTGCATGGAAATGGTGGAGAAGAACCCCCTCCTTCTCCTTCCACGAGTGAAAGTTCTTCTTTCTCTCACCAACATCATCACAGAAATTCAAGGGATGCATCTAAGAAACCTTTCTTTAAATTAGATGTCAAATTTAATCTTCCCATGTTTAACGGAGAAAGTAATGCAAAAAAGCTTAATAACTGGATTAGGCAAATTGAAATCTACTACAGGATTCAGCAGATCGAAGAGGACAAAGCAAAGATTCAGCTCGCCTCTCTTCCGCTGAGTAGCACCGCTCTTGTTTGGTGGGAGAGAAAATTGCGAAGCAGTAAGAGTGTGGGTAATCTTATTTCCTCATGGCCTAATTTCACTTCTGCATTAAAGGAACAATTTTATCCCTTGGGTTATAAACAAAAAGCCTTAATGGATTGGCAATACTTAAGGCAAGGCAAAGGTCAGGATGTTCAAAGCTTTACAGAGGAGTTTAGAAAACAAGCACTTAATTTGGGCATTGCACTTGACTCACCTAAAGTAGTAACTAAGTATATTGGATCATTACATAGTTACCTTAGACATTCATTATTATTGTTTGAACCAACTACTATTGACTCAGCCAGTGTAAAGGCCATCCATCTTGAGAACAGGGGCAAAAATGAAAGAGAAGATAATTTCAAGAAACCACCTTTCAAACCTCCAAATGGCAAACCCAAAGTGAAAGGAAAAGGAAAGGACAAGAGGACGGCATCAACCAAGAAAGATGAAGGAGAAAGACCTTATTGCACTCATTGCAAAAAGGAAGGTCATGACAACGATCATTGTTGGAAACTATACCCGGAAAAGAGACCAAAGAAGTATGGAGGAAAAGGCAAGCAGAAGATAGTGGCAACTATGCAGCAAGACCTTGGATCCGATTCCAGAGATGAAACATTGATCACAGCAGCAGGAACAAAACGTACTCTTACACCTCAGATTAATTCTGAATCACATAAAGGCACTAGTTCAATAGATGAGTCTCTTCCTAATGTACGAAAGAGAAATGAGCTATTTCATTTTCGAGTTATCATAAATCATACAAAAGTGGAAACTCTATTTGATACTAGACCCCAAGAAAACTTAATTTCAAAGTCCTTGGTAAAGAAGCTAGGTTTAGAAACCAAACCACATCCAAAAGTTCCCCACTTGGATGGATACATGATAAAGCAAAACTGAATGTAACTAAGCAGTGCAAGGTTAAATTCATGATCGCTTCTAAGTTAGTGGATTAGGTAAAACTTGATGTGATACCATTGGATATCTGTGGCATGGTGTTAGGGAGTCCATATCTATATGATAGAAAGGCAATCTTCTTCCGTCATGAAAACAAATACCAAAGACCAAGTGACAACCAATTTGTCACTTGGTCTAGGAACAATTTCCCAAACCCCATTCTACTAAATGGATTGATATTCTTCTTGCATCGCCTTCTTCCATTCTTCTTGATGAGCAACTTCTTCAAATGTAGTTGGTTCAACTTTTATCAATTTTGTCATATATGTTGCATATCCTGTATATCTCTTTGGTCTTTTGCTTTCTCTAAAAGTTCCTTTAGTAGCTCCATGTCCTCCGACATCTTCAAGTGTAGCTTTTAACCAACTTGTTTTGGGAATAATTACAGGTTGAATAGGCTCACTTGGTCCTTCTTCTTCTTCTTCTTGGTTTGTAGTTGTCTTATCACGATGCTCTTCTTCTTCAAATAGTCATATATATTCGTCATCAGAATCGATTGGAATATCCTTAGATCTTTTGTACGCATGATTTTCATCAAATATAACATCCCTGCTCACTTCAATGTGTCTTCCTTGATGTAGATTCTATATGCTTTTCAAGAAAGACTATAACCAATGAAGATTCGTTTTATGCTTGTAGAATCTAATTCCCTTGGCTTGTCTTTTGGAGCATGGATGTATGCGGGACACACAAACATTCGGAGATAGTCCACACATGGCTTCTTCCCTAATGTATTTGAGTCATTTTGTAATGTACTTGTTAAAAGAATAAAGAAATTATTATTATTATTGTGACTTATTAAAGCATGGGTTTCATGCTTGGGTCACCATGTTTTAAGTCAAACTCCCATTGAGGACTTCTAAGATTTATTCTGAGTCAATAGAGTCATTGTACTTTTAAAGAGACCCTTCTTGGGCTTTTGAATCATGTAAAAAGGTCTAGTATTGAGTCAAATATAATTAACATATCTTACACATGAAGTCGGCCTAGAAGAGATCAAGTCGGCCTAAGGACATCAATTCGACCTCCCTTGAAGCCTATAAATAGAAGCAAGTTGAATTCACTTGGAGCATCTCATCTCAGGCAAGCTCGATATCTCTTAGGAAGCCCAAGAAGTGAGAAGTGTGTCTAAGGAGGCCAAAGGAAGTGCGAGTTGGGTGGAGTCTAAGGAGAAGAAGAAAAACGAAATTTTGGTGCCTCTCTCTCTTTTTTTCGTGCCCTAGTTTGGGAGATCGAAGTCTTCTAAGTTTCGCTAATGACGGAAGCTGCCTGATGTCGGAAACTGCTACATGGTCAAAGTTCTGGAAGAGAGGTCAAAGATTTGGGAAGCTGACTTGGTGTGGAGGGAAGGTTTGGTCTTTGTCTAGGGTGAAGAGTCTCAAAGATTACTATTGAAAGGAAGAGAATTTTGACTGGATTTTCCCCTCGAGGGGGATTTTTCCCTGGAATAGTGCCTATATCTGGTGTCCATTATTTTATGTGCTTTTGCTTTGGTAATTGCTTGATGAACTAAAGAAAGAAGATATAAAGAAAACTTAATAAGAAGTCAAAAACATCATTAATAATTATCAAGTATAAGAAAATCTTTCTGCCTTTCTGATTTTCTAACATGGTAACAGAGCTTAGGTGAAGAAACAAGAAAAACGCAATCTCAAGCACTTGATCAAGGAACCATTCAAAAGGATTATATCAAGGAAGGAATCTACTATATTCAAGGAAGATGTCTAACACAATCAAGGAAGAGAACAAACTACTGGTCTTGAAAAAAGAGGATTGACCTCATCCTTGAAAAGAACAAAGTACTTGACTTAGTCAAATGAAAAGTTAAGAAGCCTATAGATGACTCCAATGATGCCGACAAAGTAAAATTCAGAAAATTAGAATTGGTGACCATGACTCCAATGGTAGAAGGAATAAAGGACAATCTTGTCCCATTTATAGACAACATCAAACATGCTCAGGAAATGTATGCAGCCTAGTCAAAGTTATTCACTATTAAGAACATTGGTCAAGTGGCAAGCTTGAAGAATGAGCTAAGGACGACAAAGATGACTAAAGAAGATACAGTGGCCTCCTTCTTTGTGAAGATAGTAAGAATCAAAGATGATCCTTTGGCCATTCATGAAATTGTTCTAGACAAAGAACTCGTGATCATTGCTCTATTAGGATTGCAACCTACTTGGGGTGCATTTGTTGCAAGTCTTAACAGTTGGAAGGAAGTTCCCGCTTTTGAAGAACAATGGACTATCTGCAGTCAACAAGAATTAAGGATCTCATTAGTTGCCAACCTTGAAGAAGTTTCAAATGCCTACACTACTCATCACAAAGGGAACTTCAAGAAATTGAAAGGACCAAAGAGAAAGGTAGACATGTCCAAAGTAGAATGCTATCAATGTCATAAGAAGGGTCACTACAGGAGTGACTGTCCCAACAATCCAAGAAACAAGAAGAGAGAAAGAGATCAAGCCAATGTTGTTGAAGAAGAAGACCTAAAGAAAGCCAAAAGAATTTGATATAGTGGAGTTACACTATTAAGTTCATTGCTTCTAGTCTTAGATATTCTATTTTGTATTTTTGATGTTTAGAATTTATAGGTTTTAACATGTTTTTGGAAAATATTTTTCTTCTGTTTTATTAGTTTTGTAGGTATCCCTTAAGCTTTGGAGGGAGCCCCCAACAACCCCCAAAGATAAGTATCTTATTTCCTTTCAGTTTTTCGTTTCATGTACTCATTTAGTTTTTTATTATATAAAATACTAATCACCATTCTCCCTCTATTGTCTTGATTAGGAAGACATCTGCCATGACCTTAAGGAGTATGGAAGAAAGCCACCAAAGATAAGGTTTGTCAAGAAACAAGGTGTCTTAAACTACAAAACACTAATTTCTTTATAATAAATGGTTATTCATTTGACAATCAATTACTAACATTGTTGTGTCTAGCTATATTGAATCATATTGATTCTCATTTTGGGTGATTCATCACTCGATAAATTTACCCCAATCCTATTCTTAACTGATTTTATAGAACCCCAGATAGGTTCTCTAGAAAACCCTAACCTAAGGGTATGCCAATGTGAATGTATGAAACCCTAAACTGCTTAGGGATATTGAAAAATGTTATTTGAAGTTTTATTGATGATGTCATGTTTGGGATTTTGGTATGATCAAGAAAACCTATCTTGTTAGGGTTGAATGATAATGTCCCAAACCTTTGAAATATTGGTAATGTTGGGTTTGCTATGTTTCTACATTGAAGCCCTAACTTATTAGGGTTTGGTGGAATGTGTAAGCAAGACCCTTATAACGATTTCCTTCGTATGTGTGAGTTTGTTTGATCAAACCATAGTCTAATCAGGTTTGTTGTATGTCTAACTCTTATTGATCTTTGTGAAGTTGGGTTTGACTAACACATGATATGAAATGCCTATGCATAATGATGAATTCCTAGATGTATGAGTTGACCTATTTGTCGATAGTCATGAGTCCTAGGGTTTGGAACTAAGCCCTAGTCAAAGTTTGTCTTTCTAGGATGATAGTGAAATTCTAAGGTTTAGATTTGAACCTTAGTAGAAGTAAAAAACTCTGATGTATGATGACAATATGATGATTTGAGATTTGTGTAAGATTGTTAAAATTTGAGTTTGAGTTGGGATTGACGTTTGATTGAAAATCTAGGGTTTTCAACTAACCCTAGTGGAAGTTGGTCATGTTAATGACTAAGCTATGATTGGCTTTGATTGATTCTCTTGTATGAAATCTAGGATTTGCATGAAACCCTAGCGGAAAATCTAACATATGAATTCTGAAAGTTGTTAGATGCCTTGTAGATCTATATTTGTTTGAATTATTTCTAGGGTTTGTTATATTTTGTAGTAGGGATGTCATACCTTTGAAAGAAACATTGAAACCCTAGATGGAATGAAAGTTATTATGAAGTAATCTAGGGTTTATGACAAAGTCCCTAGCAAGATGTTGAAGAATATGTGTTTCTTGTTTAAGTTTGGGCATTTGATATATGTAAGGTTGAAGTGCTTCCGTAATTTTGATATGGCTAACTTCACGCTTCTATAGTTTTGGTTGTACTTGCTATCTAAGTTGTGCAGGTACACAATCTTCAATATGGTGAAGATGTTCGTTGATGTGATAAGCATGATGGGGATGATGATACTCTGATGAAATGGTTGGAAGCCACGAAAGATTCTTCGATGACGAAAATAGAAGAGATCTCCCTTAGATTAAGAGGGAGAATGGGTAAAGAGATGTTCCCTGGTCGAGAGGGAGGGCATAAATTGGTTTTGATTGAAGAATGAATTTCGAAGGATGTGTTGCTCCATGGGAAGTAGGAAAGGAAAGTGTATGATTGAGGAATCTTTTGTCAGAGATTCGTTGATAGTCCTACTATGAAAAGTTGAGAAGCAACATCAAGTTGTCTCAAAGACCCCAGAGGTTTGTATTTGATTATGTACACATGAAAGTATATTATTGATTGGGGTTGCATTTGTAACTTTGTACAGGTGAATCTCTCGAAGGTGTTGATAACATGTTGGTTAGCAATCAGTTTGATTAGGAGAGATTGGTTATCCTTGATCTGTTGGATCTAGAAGTGTTGAGGCTTTGTGAGTGAAGCATTGCCTGGGAAGA
The DNA here is from genome assembly GCA_000404065.3 of Pinus taeda. Classification (NCBI taxonomy): domain Eukaryota; kingdom Viridiplantae; phylum Streptophyta; class Pinopsida; order Pinales; family Pinaceae; genus Pinus; species Pinus taeda. Next base: position 50,858 of record APFE030878153.1, read on the forward strand.
TATTTGGCTGACACTCTGTGTTGATGTCTAGGTCCCGAAGTTGGAAAAGGTGGTGTTGGTTGTAGAGCTTTGTTTTTGGATACACATCTAGATCTTTGGGTTGGTGGTTAGCAAGTAAACCTGATGGTACCTAGAGAGGCTGACAGCTTGAGTCCATCTTAGTCCCATCCGGATAGATTGCCCTGGTCAGGAATCTAGTCTATGGCATTATGGTGCCTAAATTGTTGAAAGAGCAATGGATAGATTGCCCTGGTCAAAATCTAGTCCATGGCATTGGGGTGCCTTGTGTTCTTCATTGTTCATATAGTTGAGATCTTCCTTGTACTTGTATATGATGAATACCTCGCTAGTTAAGAGGAAGCATTGGAAAATGTAACTAGGTTCGGTCTTCATTAAATGTATTTGGGTCATCTTGTAATGCACTTGTCAAAAGAATAAAGAAAAGAATTTTATTATTATACCATTTTCCGATACCATATACATCACTCCCTTCCACTCATTTTAGCCCCATTCAACTCTTTTCCCATCCAGGTTCATATGTGTCCACTGGGTCCACACAGAGTTAGCTTCCCCCTCCCCTTGTCCACACAATAGGTCATGTTTCACCCATTCTTTCAACATTCCAAGGAAGCAAGATCCAAAGACTTGAAGGAATTTTTTCAAAGTTCAGAATCATCAACCAGCGGTTTATTATGTCATTATAAACCGATTCTGCAAATTTGTAATGTAAATGATGCTAGTAAGACCACCTTATTATGTAACAACCTAGGTAAACCTATGATTTTGGCAACAGATTTCATCCTAGGAAATTTTTCGTCTCACTAATTCATTTGTGTTTCTAAACATAGATGATCAGCAGAGTTTTTCCATCCAACCACACCCCAAAGCAAGGGAGGAGTTTATCATCAATGTCTTAGATGAGCCTTAATGTTTTAGTCAAGTCTATTGTAAAAGTGATTTGTGAATAATTTAAGTTATTTGGCTAAATTATTTTATTACAAATCACTTGGTCTACTAAATCATATTATGTCACAGAATTGGGTAAATATATGAGGGTCTATGACGAATGAGTATTCCCCCTTTGAGGATTGAATTTGTAAAATCTTATGTAACAAATATTTTAATGCATGGTTCCTCATACTTAGACACCATGGCTAAAATATTTGAAGACGGAAAAATAATTAATCCCCTCATGAGTCAATTAATTAAATTTTTTGGGAAAATAAAATTAACCTGCGTCAGAAAATTAATTAATTTACAATTAAAATGTTAGAGAAATTAATTTCTCCAAGTGGAAAATTTTGTGGGTCTAAAAGAAATTAATTTTTGGAAGTCCACCACCAAGGGAATATTGGAAATTTCAAAAACAATTGGACTCTTGGACCTTGGTGCTTAAGTCAAAGTCAAACTTTTGAGGAAATTAGTTCAAAATAATTATTTTTGAGCTAATAAAAAATGGTTTTAATGAGACATTCGAAAATTCCTCAAAACTAAATATTTTCAACAGTGGAGATTAATAAATGATAAACTAATTATCAATGATTGAGATTATTATGATGGAGATCAACCCAACTAGTCATTATTTTCCACTTGGAGGATTTATCTATAAATTAGAGGTTATTTTGCTTCTCAAGTCATGATGAAAGCTTTGATTATAGTCTATGTAATTTTGTAACGCTGGTTTTGTTCCACTGATTTGTTGGGAATGTTTGAAATATCATAATAAAAGACTTTGGGGTTCAATTCATGGTGTTCTTTGTTTGATGATCTGTGGTATGTGTTGGGTATGTGTTTTCCTATATTGTGCTTAAAATTTTAAAGTTTGTTTATTCATTAGATGGTGATAAGAACATTTTATTGGTAGATTTTGAGTATATCTTAGGTGATCTGATTCACAGTATGTCAAACAAGCTTTCTTGAAGAAAATATATAGCTTGCAGGTTCCCCAATGCTTGGGATCCAAGGTCATAGACTTTGGAGGAGAGTCGACCTTGTTTGGGCTCCGAGAATTTTGTTTTTCGTACTTCGTTAAGGTTGTGGGCAATACCATAACTTTGAAAACACATTTGATCTATTGTTATTATTCATCATTTAAAAAATTATTTACTCAAAAACATTTATTTCCAAGCATTATATATTTGTATATAACTTGTAAATAATTTTTGTAAATAAAATTTTCTAACCCTTATTTTGCAGCTATTTCGGTTTGGGGTTTTATTTTAAATTTTATGTTTTGGGGTTTAGCAGACTTGTAAATATTCTTTAGATTTATTTTATTTTTAAAAAAAAATAGATTTCAAAATTGTAAATATTTATTTGATTTAAGTTTTATTTTGTAGTTTATATTTTTTTACTAGATTTTAACTTTTAATTTGAAATTCAAATTGTATTGATAAAGTTTTTATCTCACATTCAAAATTTGAAAATAGTTTTTCTAATTTGTGTCAATATATACTAACTTTTCACCTTGTATTTTCTATTATGCAAATAATATCACTAACCCTTTGCATTTTAATTTTTTCTTGTATATAATTTCTTGGCGGTTTATTTTATTTTTTTTATATTGGGTTTTTTTGGGAAAAAATAATTGTTTGTGAAAGTGAAATCTCTCGAGGGATCAAATAAAGGATTAAATTTTTTAAGTTTCCAGCCCTTAAAAATCCTAAACGTCTAGGGTTTTTGAGCCCATTTTTGCAGGTTGCTTATTTTCAAACTGGGGAAGAAACCCATTTTCTGAAGGCCCTAGCCCTTACCCAACCTAAAAGGCTAGATTTTGGAACCTATTTTGCAAGCATTGAGAAGGTCGTAAGCCCTACAAGGGCTAGATCTCATTGCAAACAAGGGTTTCTTCAAGGGATTGGCATTTTATCTCTAATAATTTGTGATTGCAATAGTCATAAAGGTTCGATCTTTATGTTTTGAGCTAATATTTTGTGAGTGTAGGTGTTGAAGAGTGATTTCTCTCACATCTCCAAACTTGGCATAGGCCATTAGGCCTTGCGGTTTTCTTCTATTGCCTTCATCTCTCATTTTAATTGACTTCATAATTTATATAAGATCTGATATATTGATATAACAGTGGCATAAACATCATAATAAAAGCTTAAGGAACCCACACATTAAGCTAATAACTCATACAAAACATCAAAATAAATTACAAGGGTTCTATCTATCAATTTTATTGTTTTATGTTGACTTTCATATAATTTTCAAGGTCTGATCTGAAAGTTTCAGGTCCGATGTAATTATTACAGCAATGTATTCAGGGCATAAACACATAAAATAAGCCTAAATTCATTAATAAGTCACTTAAGGCATTGAACATTAATCTTGTGGTTAAATTGATTACATATAAGTTATTTTTCAAGACTGTTGGGCAATTTCCAAATCTGATATGTTTGCTACAGCGATTTATATGGATAGATAAACTAAATAAGAATCATCAAAATTGACTAAAGATCATCTAAAAATCACTCAAATTGATTAGCTAATCATTGGAGCTTATTTGGCATTAATATTTAGGCACCTTGTTGGTTTATTAAGGACTGAATCACTGAGTTGTTGAGTTACTACAGCTCTAATATACATCATTTTGAGCTCTGATATACATATAAGTCTCTAAAATTGGGTAAAGAAATTTTGCAATTCATAATCATTCATGGTTGAAGTGATTTGGGCTTAATTTTAGTCATTGGCATCTTCTACACTCTTGCATTCACACAAGTGCTCCAATCAAGTTGATAAGTGTTTAATTGGTTAATTGCTCTAAGTGACATTGTGGATTAATGATCTTAATTTCTCATTGCCATTATTGTCATTCAGTGGATTCATTGCTCATTGTTAAATTGAATATCTCTTGTGGTTGAGATTTTATTCATTTATTGTTTAAATATCTTATTGCTCTTATTTGAAAGTCATTGTCATTAAGTACTTGTAACTTAACAAATTGAGTAATCTCACCTTAAGACCACTCATCCATCTTGCATATCATTCTAAGACTAGTCTTGCATTTAATAATTTACCTCCAAGCATAAGCTTGGTTGACAGAGAGATAGGAGCACCTTTCTCATCTAGCTTGAGGAGCGTAGCACCTCTTTAGTGGTTAACACGGTGACCTTGCAGTTGTCAGAGCCACATTCTCTACAGCGCTAGAGGCACCGGATGGTTAGTACCTAAGGGGAGGTATCGTTAATCAAGTTTTTATTTGCTTCCGCTTGCCCTCTTTCTCAAAACCTACTCTAGAGACAACCTTCAAAATAGTTAAGAGGAAGGATACATCTAGAATAGGCATATAATTAAAAGCAATCAAGATTTTTGCATCACACCTAGATTCCAGGATTTGCATAACATATAAGGTAGATAAGCATTTAAGCAGCGGTTGTTCATCTGGTCATTTGGTTCTTAATTGATCTAAAAGCAAGTTGACTCCATAAGGCACTGGTCTCACATCTAAATCTAATCTAATCTATAAATTTCCTAAATCAATCAAGTGGCTAGGCCATTCAATCGTGTCTCCCGGACTCATTGATTGCCAACTTGTCTCTCATTTCCTTCCTTCATAGGGACTACCCACCATAGCCTGTTGTTGGGAGACGCTAGAACGAAGAGGTCAGGGATCAGAGTGACAGCCCCTGATCTGAGTTGTTGTCGCACCGTGCCTGTACAATCTAAGCAACAACACGTCCGGCTTGGAACGATGCCCCAAAGGTTGATGCAACTAAAAAGAAAAGAAAAAGCATAATTTGGCCACTCTTAACCTAAAATGTACCACAAAATGCAAAGGATGGTCGGGACATACAAATTTAGCACGTGGGAAAAAGCCAAACATGAGCTCTACCCCTTATTTATGGCCATCACCTTAGTTCCTATGGGTGGAAAAACAAAGGTCGAAGTAACTCATGTACTACGATTTGCTCCCTCCTACACTCATATACCTAGGTGTGGGCTTGCCTTATTATAACTACCCTTACACCATGGCATGTGGCCTTAAGCATTCCCCTGATCCCCACTTCGTTCAACCACTATATCATTTGCCACCTACCACCTTATGGATGTACCATGGATATGTCGCCCCCTTTAAAGGTTGAAGCCACCTAATAGGGTCCTTGATTAACCCCCTTATTGAGCTTGGAAACACTTGTACATGTCAAAGCCCACTGTGGAAGGGCATGCCACCATGAATTGCCCCATTGATTCCATGACTTGTAGGCTCTTTTACTTGATTATTCTAATGATTTCTTGTATTGGAGGGCAAAGGGATGCATTGGATCCTATGCAAGATTGCAGGTGGGTCTCCATTTTGGGTTTGGTCTTCCTATACGAGATCCTAGCCCTCCAGAGGGCCACATTGGCACTTATAGGGTGAGCGTTGAGAGCCATGGGCCTCCACCATAGCAGAGATTACTTCATGGATCCCTAGCATCGTTCATTGGTTGCTCGTATTCCACCTTTTGGATGAGGATGATCCACCTGGTTCACTATGCCCAGTCTACTCCACACTTGCACCATACACTTTGCAGATGGTCCAGGGTCCAAATGGGGATGTGTCTCACTACAGGAGACAAAAGGAGGGCTTATGCCATCATCTTGGCCCTTACAGATGGTTTACAGGCATTTCGATCCACTTGGAGACCCATGAGGATGTCCTTGTGCCCCCACACCCACTTGGGGAGCACCACAGGGATTTGCTTCAAAAACAAGGGGCCAACCCCTTGTCCACTATGTTTGGATTCCATTCTCACATCATGGCACACTTTGGACTCCATCAGGCCTTCTCAATTGCCCAACGACTCATTGTATTGATCATTTTGACCTCTTGAGAGGCCTATTTTTATGTTATTGAGCTATCTTGGTGGGCTTGTGTTAATTTTAGTTAACAATGGTATGGTCTATGCTTAGCACAATTACTTGAGAAAGAAGACAAGACAAGACAAGAGGACACCAGATTTGGCAAATGCCAAGGAAAAACCCCAATGTGGAGAAAATCCTTTGATCAATTCTTATTATTATTATATCAAAATGTTCAGCAAAGAGAGAGAATATAAAAGTCAAATTGATTTTCGAAATTCAAAGTCAAAACAGCGTTGTTAATTTCTGCAGTCAAACTTCAGCCTTAACAAGAAGGTTAAAGATGGTCAACGCAGCAACCAAACTCCTCCTTAGAAGCTCGGTCAAAGGCAGTCAAACTCGGCCTCCAACAGCGATCAAAGTCAGCGCAAACAGTCACATAATTTGCAATCAAACTTGGTCAACCTGAAGTCAACCCTGCTGCAAATGCAAGTCAATCAGCGCTGTGCCAGTCAATGCAGCCTAGTCAAATAGAAATATTCCTCCAAAAATCGCAATAAAAAATGGTCAAACAACCCCTGGTCAAACTTGGTTAACTTCTTGAAATTTTAGGCCCTGCAATTCTCTCCAAAAATTCATCCTTCTTGTCCCACACGTGTGAGAGAGAGAATACCCAACGTTGTACGAACCAATGAGAGGAGAGAGAAGAATGTGTGATTGATGATGATGCCAAATTAGGTGAGAGGTCACATGTAGATATACAATTTGTTGAGGGTGAAGAGACATCTTCGTTGGGCTTCATGAGCCTACATGATGATGTGGCTGACTTGATCAATTTGCAGATGTGGGCATAAATTCAAAAAATGCACTTTTGCTTGTCCAAATTGGATGATCTTTATATCAATTTTGGTCCTCTCGAAAAGAGAAATTTAATGCAATCATCATCTCCATCAAATGAGTTGTCCCAAGGTGGAATTCAGCCCTAATTGCTAATTTTAATAGCTTGTCACCAAGGGATGTTGTTATTGCACATTATTTTATTATTTGGGGCTTAATTAGGCCAATTAGGCAAATCGAACTCATTTGAGATTGTATAAATATATGAGAGGTTATTCATTTCTCTCATCATCACTTGGATTTGGGTTTAGTAGCTACTTGAAGAATTTCACATTCCCTTTTGGAGGACGAGTTTGGTTTCATGGATGAATTTTAATGTTTGGATTCTATCTTCTTGGTCTTGGAGCTTCATTATTGGCATAATTTGATGATTGGATATATCCATTTGTACATGTAAGTGATATTTTTCATGTTTATTCTTGTTATTTACTTGGTCAAGTGGATGTTGTTGGGATTTTCGCTATCTAGGTCTCAAACTTAATGCTATTCTATGCGAAATTGTGGAAATTTTGATCTTTAGAAACATTGCATCATTACATGTGCCATGTATGAATGGGTCAATGTTCCTAGAGATTATTTTTATTAAATACATCTTAACAAGTCATCAATTATTGCACATCGAAGTGTAAATTCCTTGGTTATTTTCTCTCATGCCCTAATTTCCATGCGAGGTTGCTTAAAGGCCTCCTTGATTGGGTATAGTCTCTCCAAATCATGAGTTAACCTTGACTCCATCTCTCCCAAAGGCAAGGCACTAATCCATCCACTGGTGATCACCTAAACGCCTATTTTTCTTGTCTTCCTCTTTCTCTTTCTAGGCCTAGCCACCATAGGTCACCTAGGGCATCAAATAAATCTCATTATAGCCATCAAAACACCTCGATTTTTGGTCCATAATTGTGTTACAATTTTCTCTAGAGGCCCTCCAAATTTGAAGCATTTCCAAGAGTAGGATCCCGAGATATAGCCAGCCCTAGCTCTAGGACCGTTTTTTGCCCTAGGTTTCCCTTGGCTAGTGTCCTAATTTGGATCATTGTATTCAATCCTCAAAAGAAAATTTGTTCTTTGATCCTCTTCTCCTCCATAATTAGGTCAAGGTTCTCCTTGGATGATCAACTCCATACCCTTAACCTAATTTTGGGTCCAGTTGGTCCTTTATGGTCCAGCAACTTCACAACTCTAATTTCACAAAGATCACACAAAGGCCAATTCTCCATAAGGATTTTCAAGTCTAGGAAACTTCTAGACAAGATATATTCCCAAACCTAGAGAGCATATCACCTTGCTTTTCAAGCAAAAAAGTTGTACAATTGAGTCTCTCTTGTGAATAAGCCTTTGGAATCACTTCTTATCCTCTTATTGATCCATTCATCTAATGATTACCCTTATATTAGGTCTCCCCCCATCAGTGAAAGTTTGTAAAGAGCAAGGAGCCTGCTTTGAGGTGACAGTGGGCTATCGCTCCATTGTTACCCCTTGGCCTAGTATTTGCTCTATAGAATCCCCTCCTAGGACACCTGCTAGTTTGAGCAGTGGCAGTCATCATCGTCAAAAGTGATCTCCCTCTCATTGAAGCAAGGATCACATCTCAAGCATATTTGAAGAAAGACATCTCTAGAAGAAGTATCGTCATCTTCAAGGAGGCAAACATCATCATCAAAATCAAAAACCCATCAAGTTGAAGATATCACCATCCAAGGAGCATCTTCACTTGACAAGTAAGTATCCTTATATCCATGACTAAATCTATTATCAAAATGACTTCATTGTGGAAGGAGAGCAATAAGTTGATTGGGTCATCAAATTTCCTTGCATGGAAGAAGAGGACAGATTTGATCCTCATAGAAAATGAATTCATTGGACATGTTAGGGGCTCAATTGTCGATCCACCAAAAGAAGAAGCTAAAGCTCTAGCAAAATATATGAAAGGGGAAATAAGGGCTTAAAAAATCTTATAGAATCAATCAAGGATCCCCTCATCCCTTATGTGGTAAAATTGGAGAAGTCAAACGACATCTATGACAAACTAGTAGAATTGTTCTCTATAAGCATAGAAGGAGAAATGATATCTTTGAGAACCGAGCTATATAAGATGAAGGTATCAAAGGAAGAAGAGATAACCTCATATCTTATGAGGGTGTCACAAATACGAGACCAACTACAAGAGTTGGGAGAAATAATGTCCAACAAAGAGATGACCATTGTGGTGCTCAATGCACTACCTGATGAATGGGGCAAATTTGTATCAAGCATCTACGGAAAGAAGGAAGCCACCCCATTCAGTGAACTTTGGTCATTGTGTAAGATTGAAGATACCATGTTGAAGGCAAAAAGCGATGTAGGCCCAAGCGAACAAGTACAAGCATTTGCTACCATGGCTAGGAGAAAAGGAAAGTTTGGTCCTCAAAAAAAGAAGAAGATCGATATGTCAAGGTTCCAATGATATGGCTGTCAGGAATATGGGAATTTCAAGAGCGACTGTTTGAAACTCAAGAAGGACAACAATAAGAGAAAAGAAAGAAATGAAGCCCATATCACCAAAGAAATGGAAGAGCTTGAAAAGAAGAAAATCAAAGGAGGAAGTGAAAGATCTCTACTATGACTGAGATAATCTCCTTCACTTAGTTCTTTTCAGTTTTTGTAAGAGATAGCTATCATGGTAGGAAGTATTATAAGTATGACAGGATGCATCATATTAGAAGCATATGATTGAAGCAACAGCTCATGACATCATTATAGAAGCTTGAAAGAATAGTTGAAGTGGAAGTCTACATGGTTGTAGCAAGTCATTATGATGGAAAGGAAGTAGCTCATGATATCCTCATTGAAAGCATATATGGTTGGAAGAAAAACATCTAGCATGATAGAAGATAGAAAGGAATCATCATACATCATCATCGTTAGGAAGGAGCATTTGCAAGATGAGGATAATCAAGATCCTTCATTTCTACTTGGAAGAAGCACGTGTCTCACTGATAATTCCAGCTTGTGTGGGATCCATTGTTTAGAAGGATGATGGTATGGTGACAAAGGAGTGCAGCATCTCAAAATGGTTGAAAAACTTTCAAACAAGGAAAGGAAGTTGACGAAGGAAGTCTAGATGACCAAAAGGAGACAAGAGGTATGTATATATTTGATAGATTAAGTCATGTCATCATATAGTTACAGATAGCATGGTTGAATGCTCTATCGTATGAGCATGATCGAAGAGGAAGGATCTCTTCCTTTGGTAAGACGCATGAAGGCATATGTCTTGAACGAGTTCACATACTTATAAGATGAAATCAACATAATATGCCCTCATATTGAATATGAGGTGGTTGACAAAGATGAAGGAACTATGTATAGAAGTTCTTGGGGAGCAATATGTGAAGAAAGGAAGAAGAGTTCGTGAAAAGTGTAGCTATAGTCACATAAGATAAGTGATCAACATCCTATGACTAGAAGAACTGGCTATGACATCTCCGTAGAGAAGGTATGAAGACTCTGATGAAATCTTTAAAGGAAGAAGACCCTTGATATTGAATGGCTTGGAGATGTGTTAATGAATGTGCAGGATGTTGATGTTGCAAGCAAGCATATGTCATGATGAAGGCCATCATAAAAGGTAACTTTGATTTGATGTTCATTTTGATTTTTTAACAATATTTGGTGGGGTTGATATAGGGCTACCAAAAGAGAGTTGTAGATGTCACCTACAACTAGTACTCATGAGAATTGATGGAAGATCCTGAAAGTAACATGACTTGGAAAAAGTAGTTGAATGATGTGGGCTAGAAGATCACTTTCCAGTGAAGAGAAGGATGACATGATTGATAGTTCAACCCTATTGTTCGTTGAAGGAACGTGATGGATGGTTGATTCCCTACAAAGAAAAACCTAGAAAATGGAGGCTCTTAAATGGTGAAGATGAAATTCATGACATCAAAAGGAGGAGCCCTACTAGCCGCTGATAGTACCATGATCTCCACCAAAGAGCAGAGAGTTGTTGTTGGAAACAAGTCCCTAGTTAAGAGGGAGCTTGGAATCAAGTCCCTAGTTGAGAGGGAGTTTGGGCAAGTCCCTAGTTAAGAGGGAGTTTGAGTATATTCCTTTTACAGGAATGAGTATATCCTCCCTAGTTGAGAGGGAGAGATAGACAAATCATTATTGTCTTCATATTGTGAATAAAGAATGGAGGATTGGGTAAGCATCTGAGATTGATTCTGATACTCTTTGAGGATGTGGTAGGGCATCCAATAGGTAAGAGTAGTTGAAGAGGAAATTCCTTGAGGATGTGTTATTCCAAGATAGGAATTGTCCTAAAAGGACATACCTTGTGAACACTCGGGTGGGGTATGTGCCTTGAGAGACAATGATGATGGTGTCTATCAATCATTTGTCTCGCCGCCATTGTGCTCTGATCTTGTGGGGAGATAGAGTTGTTAGTCAAGGCCTTGCTATGTGACAATGTTGGTTGATATGATAAGATGCTCTGGCATAAGCTAAGGACGTAGCTTATGAGATAGCTTACCAATCCGACTCTTCTTATGAGAATTCTTCAATTTGAAAATGTCCATGTACCTTGTATGGATTATGAATACCTCCCTAGTTAAGAGCGGGTGTTGAAATATGTAACTAGGTTCGATCTTCATAATGACATATATAATCATGATTTTATGTATTTGATGTAAAGAGAGAAACAAATTTATCATAGTAATTCTTGAAGCATGGGTTTCATGCTCAAGGAAAATTTATTTTTAGGTCAATCACCCATTGTGCACTTATAGGGCTTGTCACTGAGTCTACAAGTCAATTAAGTCTTTGTCATGTATGAAAGACCCTTTTGGGCATGTTACATATTGTAAAGCAAATTTATTTGAGTCAAAGTCCCTAAAAGACCTTGTCAAACTAGAAGTAACAAGTCAGCCTCTATGAGAGGACTAGTTGGCCTACAAGCAGCAATTCGACCTAGTGAGAGACCTATATATAAGGGAGGCCTCGACCTCATTTGACATGGAAGACAAGTAACTCGTGGAAGCACAAGAAGAGCAAAGATACTTAGAGAAGGGAAGGAGAATCTAAGGAGGAGAAAAGCGAAATTTGCAAGGATTGTTTTTGGGCAATTTACCTCACACGTGCTAAGATATTTAGGGCTACTTTTTGCTGCACGAAGACCGAATTACAGAAGCAATCAAGAAGATCCATTTTGGTATCAAGACGACTTGTTTTGAAGGTCGAATTATCAAAAAATAAAGTACCACTCAAGCAAAGGAAAAAGAAGGATAATTTCTCCTTATTCTCCCACACGTGTGAAGTTAGATTTTTTGCAGGAAGGCTGAAAGTTGTAGTCACAAATTACAGGTCCAATGTTGAGGTCAAAGGAGGTGTTGCAACAGTTGTGAAATTGATTTGACTTGAGTTGATTTTGGTAGAAGAAGTTATTCAAAGGAGAAGTTTGACTTGGTCTTGGAGAGGTCTTGGTCAAGGGTCATAGGTCTTGGAATTCGTCATTTGAAGTTCTATAAGAAGAGAAGAGTTCTTGTGGGTTTTCTTCTCAAGTGGAGAGGTTTTGGCCTTAGTTGATTGCTTATATCTTGTGTCCTCTTGTCTCATTGTTGTTTATTGTTTTGGTAGTTATTTGATGATAAGAACACTAACTATAGTCAAGTGAAACTGTGAAAGAAGAAGCTAATCAAGTTAAGTAAAAACATCACAAGCAGTTATCAAAGTAAGAAATCACCTAATCTAGCTGCCCCTAGATTTCTCAACAGAAAGAACATCCTTTATGTTTCGGCTATAATACATATAAGTGTATACTTGAGTTTAATGATCAACAATACACCATAAAAGATTGCAGCCAAGAACTTCCTCAATCTTTTATCAAAGGAGAATGTGAAGGTCACCTATATGGCCTCCTTCTTGATAATACAAAACACGAGGCCTTGGTGCATGATAGTCGCGTGTTCTCAAAGATGTGGCACAAGCGTCTTGGTCACTTGCAATATGGGGCTTTTCATCTCTTTAAGGCATGTTGCAGGAACTACCAAAGTTCAAGTGCAGGGAATGTGTGCAAAGGATGTGCACTCGATAAGCGTTCTAAGATTACTTTTCCATTCAACAAAAATGGATCCAAAGATTTTCTCCAATTGATACACCTAAATATGTGCAAGTCTACATCTTCCTCTTATTCGAAAGGTAATTCAAAGCCTTGGTTGAAAATCATATAGGGAAGAGAATCAAGGTGCTTCAATGCAATAATGGAGGAGATTATGTCTCCAAGGAGTTTGATGTTTTTTGCAAGAAGTGAGAATTATTAAGAAGCTTACACTACCATCAACCAACAACAAAAATGTGGTTATTAAACATAAAAATGAAGCCATGATTGAGATAGAAAAGATCATGATTCTTTCCATGGGCTTGCCCATGTGTCTTTGGGTCAAAGCATGCAATACTATTGTCTACATCTTGAACCAATGTCCACACAAGATTCTAAAGGAAAAAGAAGAAAAGGAGACTTTTATATGTGAGAAGCCACAGGTATCTCACTTTTGTGTGTTTAGTTGTCCAACTCATATTCATGTTCTTAATGAGAAACAAACTAAGCTTGAGCCCTCAAGTATGAAGGACATTTATGTTGGATACATTGGGACTTCCAAAGACTACAAGACCTACATTCCAACATAATGTAAGACAATGGTAAGCAAGGTTGTGAAGTTTGATGAGAATGAGTGGTCCTCAATGTCACAGAGCCTTCTCCAATCATTGAAGGAAAAAAGCTTATTGTTCCAAATTCAGCTATGAAATTAAAAATACGTATGAAACTTAAATGCCTAAGATTCCAACCTAGGTAAAGATCCCTCACTACCTTCCAATTAAACTAGAAGTACAAGATGCCTTACCCAAACATCGTAGGATACACAAGTGACAAGAACAAGTTAGAGAACCTACATCTACATTTCGAGTGAGTCATCCATCTAAAAAACTGCCTAGCTTTGTTGCATTAATGACTTGTATTCTTTTGATAGAGTCTTTTGGCATTAATGAAGCAAATGCAAAGCAAGGATGATGACGTGTTGTGACAAAGGAGTAAAACTTTATCCTCAAGATCGATGTTTCAGAAATACTTATAGGACCTTGTTAACCCTAGTAACACTTCTTGCTACTAAAAGGTTAAGGTCCAGTGACACTTAGTCACATTGTATTCAATTTTGTCAGTTTCTCAGAAATTGCTAATTTGATCAGTTCTACTTTTTCAATATTTGGACCATTAGGGACCCAGACATCAGATTTGACTACTTTTTCTTGATCATAGTGAAAAAGCAAGACCAATGGGATCGTTTTCATTCAAATCTAGAATCGCACTTTTTCCTCTGCTTTAATTTTTTTGTCCTTTTGCTTTTTTGTAATTATGGCTTTGTTGCCTCAAAATATAGCAGGTCTTGTGAGTGACCTCACAAGACAAAGTCTATACCAAGGGACAACAATATGAGGTGGAAAACCACTATCACCAAAGCCACAACCTCATGCTCTCTAGTGAAATTTCACCACAATGGTGGCTTCCCTATGTTGGTCACCTAATAGATATTCTAAGTTTTAGACCTAGAGGTGACAAAGATAGGATAATGAATGACACGCAACATAAGGACAACGCTCAAACCAGCAAGGACAAGGCAAAGCATGCCCTCCAAAGACCTATATAGGGCACAAGTGACCTCGAAATTAGTAAATAGGCAAGGAAACGAGCTTACAAGGTATACTAGGCCAAGAAAAGGCTAAATAAGATAGATATGATCAATAATTGGAACAACAAACCTTCAAAAGGCCCCAAATTGAAGCCTAGGGCTAGATTAGGGTTACCCTAGGTAAAAATTGCCTAGGGCATATGACGTCAACCCTAAAGGAAGAATTCATTGTGGGAAAGAGATGATTTTGAGGCAATGAGACAAAAACCACATGTAAAACCCCTCCACAAGCCAACACACTAATAGTTGAATTCAACCCTAATCCTAGCCTAACAGTTGCCTTAAAAAGCTGGAAAATTTAAGAAGAGGGAGAAAATTTAGGTTTAAGAAAGTGTTTATGGTGTGATCACCTATGTGGAAGGCTAGTGCTTAATCCTTGGGTGATGGATTCTAGAGGGAGATCTATTAATGGAGGAATCAAACCTTAGTATGGAGTAAAGGCAAGAAAAAAACCTAGTTTTCAAAACCCTAGCTATCATTTTATGAGGGGATAAAGTCATTAAAGAGAGCTTAACATGAAGCTCCATTCAAGGGATTGCCACACATTCTTAAGGGTAATGCACACAATACTTTACCAAGATTTCATAGAAAGATATTGAACAAAAACTAGAAACCTTAACAATAACCATTCCATGCAATGGCCATAAAAAGATATTCAACAACATAGAATACTTACAAGAAATGCATGAACCAATCCTTTACTATCCCAAAAAAATGTCTCCACAACAAGAGAATGTCTACAAAAGCAAAATATCTACAAAAGATCACATTTCCACAAGAAAACAAAACAATTTCAATTAGGTTGAAATCCTTCAAAGAGGCCAAATTAATCCACAGGTGATGATGAACAATACAAATGACGTGACCTCTATTTAAATGAGGTCTATGTCAATTAAATTTGATTAATGGAGCCCCTTACAACAAGTTTGACATAAGATAACCTTTGTTTACAAGCCAACACACTAGCTAAGTGACCAAATAAACCATAATTGCCCACGTTTGTGAGTCATAGCCTCTTGGGATGTTGACATCATGTCCTTTTAGGGCTCCAAATGCCATGTCAAGGTGAAGTGAGGTCTGAAAAAGTGTCACAATGTTAGGATCATCCAAAATTTAGGGAAATTCCTCAAGTCCTCCATTGGGGTCACAAGTCTAGGAGGGGTGCCATCATGTCATCTTCATGGGCACCAACTGTCAAAACAAGGCCTCCTCTTTCCAGCATTAGGGCTTCTCCAAGTGCAATAAGCCCTCCCAAGTCTCTCAAAGGGAGATCACCCTTATTTGTGATCTAAATCAAGTATTGCCCATCAACTTGTGTCAAGGCCAGCCTGGGGGCATGCTGGGTCAAATGGTGTCATGCTAAAGAATCTTTATACTAGGTCAAAGTAGACCAACGTCTCGGTCCTGAGGGTGCTCTAGGATATGCAACATTTGTTCAAGTCATCAAGAAACTCAACTCTCTCAACATTGCACCTGCTAAGCCATCTCTCTCTCTGGAAAGGCCCAGGTACCTATGGAACACCTGACATAAACAACATGAACTCAAGTGAAAGCAACCATCCATTAGAGACTAAGATCATATGAGCATCTAAGTGGATCAAATTTGAATGTTAAGGGCATATTAATACTTCAAACAAGGATCACCTTCTGATACCTAACTAGACCAAGTCTCGTAAAGGTGTTCCCTACCTTGATAGAGGTGACTAATGCTTAACCCTATTAGGCGTTTCTAGCCCTCAAGGGAAAATGACAATTCCAAGGTCAACCCTTCAATCAATGGGTGTTAGTGTAAATGTATGACAATGGAGGGGAAAGGCTTCATGGCCAAGTGCCATGGTCAAGGGGACTAGCAAATGGGGAGTCCACATCCTAAGCGTATGAATGCCATGAGGGAGCAATTGTGGAGGCATGAGTTACCCTGCTTAACCTGCTTTCTCCACCCCTCTAGTGTGCCTTTTACTTCTTCTTAACAATGCATTGTATTGAGGTGCTTAGCTGAAGGGTTAGAGCTTGCACTTTATGATGTAGCATTTTATATTACCCCTTAAGATGAGGCAATTCATCGCTCATCAAGGTTGGGACATGCAAGGGTTCCTTTTGATGTAAAAGAGCATCATGTGCTCAAGAACTGCGTGGTGTTTA
Source organism: Pinus taeda (assembly GCA_000404065.3). Classification (NCBI taxonomy): domain Eukaryota; kingdom Viridiplantae; phylum Streptophyta; class Pinopsida; order Pinales; family Pinaceae; genus Pinus; species Pinus taeda. The sequence continues at coordinate 67,408 of APFE030878153.1, forward strand.
ATGAGGAGGGTAGAGCTCATGCTAGGCTTTTTCCCACATGCTAACTTATGTCCCGGCCATCTTCTGCATTTTAATTTTCTTCTTTTGTTTTGTTGTGGCCATGATATGCTTTTCCATTATTTTAGCTGCGTCAACCTCCAGGGCAATATTTTTTGGCCCTCCTCAAGGAGTGTGAACATGTGGGTGCCAAATCCCAAAAAACCAATTACAAATTAGACCCGAAGAATGGATGTGGCATATTGGGGCTCTAATGTGTGATGGAAAGTGTCAAGTATGGTGTGGGGAAAATGAACACACTATCTCAATCTAGGTCTTCCAAGTAGTGCCCCTCCTATAACCCTAAGGCCTCAAGGGAGGTCCCACTTGACTAGGGTAATTATGCTGACCTAGTCAAATATAGAAAAATACATTAAGGTGGGTAAATTACCCATAGGCTGAATAAAACCATAAATACATCAAATACAGGGTCAGCACGTGACGTCTAGGGAAGATTGACCATAATCTCAACAAAATGAGATATACAACTCTACAAATAATAGTTCCATAAATTTTGCCAATAACTTTATTGATACGTTAACTGATAACAATAGAAATCAAGAACAATTTACTTACAGTTATAGAAAGTGAAGATATCATGTCGAAAGAATTTAGAAGATCGTCCAATGCACTCTTTGGAAATGTCCACACTCTGAAAGAGGAAAACAAACGTTACATGGTAATTAAAATTGCACAAATATGCAACAGAGATCCATTATGTTGTGCAACAGCAGAAAAACTAATGCAATTAAAATCGATAAGAAGACTTATTTAACAGAGAACGACACAAGCACACAGAACTATAAAAATGACCATTACTCAAAGCTGGTCAATCTCAACCCAATAAAACAAAAGATCCTAACATAAAGCAAGTCTATGTCTCCACCAAAATTGCATTCAAAATATACAAAAAACTCTCAGTTCTAACTCATCGATGCATTTTACTAAACATGTGACAACCAAAATAAATATCCACAATCATGACAAGTTCTCAAGCAAAGCACAAAAGTGAATTGAAGAATTAAAGACTCTCAGCCTTCAGGTGCTAAAAGCTGAAACACAATGGTAGCAGCAAAGCTCACTCTAATGAAACAAAAACATCTCAATTGAGAAATGCACATGGATTGAGAGAAAGTCTCCCGATCGAGAAGCTATTGACATCAACCAAAAACTTGTAATTTGTACTGCTTTTTTTTATGATTATCCTATAACTAAAAAATACATAGCGCATTCAAGAAGGGCAGAATATATGAAATCCCGAATGGTTCAAGAAACTCAAATGTTAATAAGGAAATGCAAGGATAGGATGCTCAATTAATGATAATTCTACATGAATCACAATAAAACTAAAGAAGGATGAAAGGGGAGAAACTATAAGTAGTGCCCCATTCAAAAGCAATCAATCTGAATCTAGAGGATGAACAGAGAACTGTCATCCAAAAAGAGAGAAATTTTTAAAAAGCATCTAACTATGACGGACAAGCAGAAATATACAAGGAAAATTTTAAGGATACAAATTTATTTTAATGTTTAGAAACCTTGGCGAATCTTACTAGTCACTAACATGCAAAGTATAAAATGTTTGAAGATACTTTTGTAAAAATATTCAAATTTATAATGATTTTGTGTTTGTAAAATTTTGGCAATTTTTAGGTTAAACTAATTTTATACTATAAAATTTGGGCGAATCAGTTCTAGAAAAAAATGGAAATTGGCGAATCTATTTTTTTTGGAAAAAAACATGGAAAATTAGCCCACCTGCAAATATTAGCCCCTAAAATTTTCCCTTGTTCAAACATATCACATTCAACATTCAAGGAAACTAATAATAATAACAAACTAAAAGAAATTAAAAAATCAAGCACACTGCTATATTTCCTGCGTTCAAGGTTATAAGACACCCACCCTACACCTTTTTTGAATGTTCCAACTCCCGAGGCCCTGCTAACCTTTAGCTGCACAAAGTCAAAGTTATACGCATGGCTTTGCTATCACTTATTTAAATTCTTGTAAGACACAGCCTCATGAAGTTACAAAATTAATAGTTGACAATTACAGATTTCAAATGGACAGAACTGCACCAACAAATTACCCTTCAATTTACAGTGGACTATGAACAAAAACCAATCTTAAAAGGATAAAATAAAAGGGAAATCATGAAGTACAAGTACAAGAGGAAGTACACACATTTGAAAAGACAGATCTGAAAGGTTCAATAAGCATGTTAAAACAACACGGTATCGATGCCTGCTGCTTTAAAAAATCAGCATACTAAGACAGCAATGAAACTATCCCAATGCAACACTATAATCAGAACTACAATCACAAACGTAGGACAGGAATGGTACAAGTCATATTATCATGGCAATGAAGATAAAGTATAATATCTTAGCTCATCACAAGCTGGTACAACTAGTCCTTTCAACTCCTCCCAAGCAAGGACTCCTCAATGCATCCCCGACGCTAGCTAGGGCTTCCACAATCACTGCAAACCTTAACCAGAAATACAAAGCCCAAGCAAGATATCCCACCAAGCTCTACAAGCCAGTTTTTGCAGCTTTCAAACAAGTCATCATCACACCAACTGTCAAACTCCAAGATCTCTCACTTGCATCACAACCTATCAAAGAGATTCACATACTTGCATTCCATAAAGGCTAGAAGACTCAACAGTTGCATCTCACAAGCAAACTAACCCTAGCACTAGTATCCCCCTTTAATAAGAATCTATTTTCAATCACCACAAGCTTCAGCCTCAGTATTTCAAATTTTCCCGTGGCTTGAGGTTGCGTCAGAATCTTAATGAAATGCAAATTTATAGGACTAAGTAGCTTGAAATGTGGAAACGTGTACTAGTTTGCAAAACGAAAATGCCTAGAAATATGACCCCCCAAAAATGAGTAAACATGGGACATAATTCCACACAAAGTAGTTCATGCTATGTAATATCATGGTCCCACACGCCACGTTCAAATATCAACGTCCAAATTCCTTTGGCAAATTTGACTAAGCTTATATTTTATTCTAGCAATGGTCCCCTATTCAAAATTATATCAAATTCTTAAATAAATCAACTAGCTCCAAGACAAAACTGTAACTGCAACCCCTTTTTTTGTGACGGTCGTTATCTTTCCTGGAGGTTTCTTCCAGACTCTGACTCTAGATCATTGTAATGTTTTTGAGAGCCTTAAGTTGCCACCGAACGCTTCAGGACTTCGACTCTGTCAAAAGCAGATTACAAGGATTGCGGCTCGGTTATGGGATGGTACGGGAAATCCCGCCTAACTTTGATTGGCCCTAGAAATTACCGTCTGCTTCAAAGTAACACTCTGGTTGTTGCGATAAAAGAAAAACCATAGGAAATTTATCTCGCCAGCCTGTTCCAACTTAGCCACAGGTCCACAATGCTCCAGATTCAAAACCCTAGTTTGACCCATAACCTTCGTGAAGTTGCCACAATAGGGTTCGAACTTCCTTCTTCGATGTTCCCAAGTTAGACGTCAAACTTAATTTGACTACTTCCAAAATAGAAGATCCTGCCTTCAGATAGTGTTCCTGTGCCCCAAAATAATAACAGAGAACTCCTTGTTTCTAGATAGTGTACATGTGCCCAGAACAAAAATAAAAGAAATAGAAAATGAGTCAACTAGGGTGGAATCTTTCACCACCGAAATTGACATGAGAAAAGGGGGTTTTAAAACCCTCAGAGCCAATGCTCAAAACAGATGAATTGATCCACACTTGATGATCCAAAATAAATTCAACCTCCTTTAATTATAGACTTCCTTGAGGCGTTTCATTTTCTTAATTGGTTGAGTGTGTCTTACTCAAAGCCCCAAATTTGGGTTATATCGCCCAACTTACCCAAAACTTGCCCAACAATGGGGGTTTTGGGGTTTTACCCCCTTTTTTAAAGTACTATAGCCTACGAGGACAAATAGGTTACTAAGTCCATTGGTCCTCAATTCGTTGAGGACATCACAGTCCCTCCTGCCCGAAATTGCTTGCCCTCAAACAATTGCAAATTCAGGTGCTGCAGAATTTGTTCTCCTTCCCATGTCGCATCCTCCTGCAGTAAATTCTTCCATTTGATGAGGTACTCTAGAATTAAACCTCCCTTTAAATTCTTTTCTCGGACGACCATGATTGTTTTTAGAATCAATTCCAATTGTCCCTCTTCATCTAATGGTGGCAACTCAACAGAAGTGGTGACCTGCTGACCTACAGCCTTCTTGAGGCATGATAGATGAAATATATTGTTGATTCTACTATCACTCGGTAGCTTCAACTCGTATGCCACTTCACCCACTCTTCGGAGAATTTTGTAACATAAAACCATGGCTTCAACTTCTCTACCCTGCTCTTCTCGAGTGTAGACTGTAGGTAGGGCCGTAATTACAAGAAAACAAGATCCCCTACCTCAAAACTGTGCTTCGTTGGGTGTTGGTTTGCATACATCTTCTACCTATTCTAAGAAATCTGAATATTCTACTTGAGTACCCTAAGAATGTCTTGACTTTCCTGGATCCAATCCTTGGCAAGAGGTGCCTTGTTGTCTCCAAAGATTCTATCAATAGAGGAGGGTGCATCATACCCATACAAAGCCTTGAAAGGTTTCATTCCAATGGATAGGTGGTAGGTGGTGTTGTAGCAATGCTCCCCCGGGTGCAACCACTTGATCCATGCCTTTTTCTGACCTGTCACATAGTTGTGCAAATACCCTTCAATCCATTTATTCACAATTTCCGTTTGGTTGTCAGTTTGTGAGTGATAGTTGGTGCTGGGGGTTAATTCAATTCCAACTAGTCTGAAAAGTTCCTACCAAAATGCGCCCATGAATTTGTTGTCACGATCATTTACTATGTTCTTTGGCAACCCATGTAATCTGAAGACTTCTTTGAAGAAAATTTTGCCACTTGCTTGGTCGAGTGATCTGCTGAGAGAGCAAAGAAGCATGCGAATTTAGTCAATCTGTCCACCACGGTGTATATGCAATCTTTTCCCTGTGCTTTGGGTAATCCTGTGATAAAATCCATTGATATGTTTTCCCATTTCTGTTCTAGAATGGGTAGAGGTTGGAGAAGACCTACAAGAGATGTATGCTCAGCAGCTCAACCTTATTTTTCTAACATGTCATGCATTCCCTAACGTATTTCATCACATCTTCTTTGAGTCCCTTCCACGAGAATCACTCTCGAATCTGTCAGTATATCTTGAAGAACCCCTGGTGTCCGGTCAAAGGAATATCATGTGTAACCTTCGTAATTTTCTCCTTAAGTGTAGATTCAGGGACTAGATATATCCCATCTTTATAGTAAATGACATCATCAACTATTTTGTACCTATCATCCTGGATAATCCTATCGAAAAGTGTGCAAGCAAATTGGTTCTTAGCATATTTGGCGAAGAGGTGCACCTTCCAATCTTCCGTGAGCTCCATGAGGGTGCAGGTTGTTGGTTTCCTGGAGAGTGCATCAGCCACCATGTTTTTCTTCCCCTTCACATATTCAATGTCAAAATTGTAAGCTTGAATTTTGCTTACCCATTTCTGTTGTCATTCATTCAAGTCCCTTTGTACCAAGAAATGTTGCAAGCTATTGTCATCTGTCTATGAACCTATCGACTAGATACTATTTGAACTTTGTCAATGCGTGCATGATGGCCAACATTTCTTTGTCATATATGGAGTATAGCCTTTTTGTATCTTCTAGCTTCCGACTTTTGAATGCGGTCAGATGACCTTTCTGCATTAGGACGCCTTTGATTCCTTCTCCAAAAGGAGAGCATCACACTCTAATATAAATGGTTGGCCAAAGTCAGGAAGGGCTAGTACTGGACACGAAGCTCATTATTTCTTTGAGTTTGCTGAATGATTTGTCAATTGCTTCCGTCCACCTAAATGCCCCCTTTTTTGTCAACTCTGTTAGGGGCGCACTTAGCTGGGAGAACCCTTCGATGAACCACCGATAATAGTTACAGAGCCTGAAAAATCCTCGTAATTTGGTTAGTGTCTTAGGTGTAGGCCAATCCACTATTGCCTAGATCTTCTCATGGTGGACTTGTACCCCCTGCGCGTTGATCATATCCCCTAAATAAAGAATCCCTGTCAACCCAAACTCGCATTTGGATGCTTTGGCATAAAGGGATTGTTCTTGTATGATGCTCTAAATCTGATCCACGTGTCTCAAATGATCGTCTCACGTCTTGTTGTAGTTGAGGAGGTCATCAAAGAATACCAACAAAAACCTTGTTAGTTGCCTATTGAAAATGTTATTCATGCATGATTGGAAGGTGGCAGGGGCATTGGTTAGCCCAAATGGCATAACCAAGAATTGAAAGTGTCCATAGTGGCAACGAAATTTTTCTTTGGGCACGTCTTCATCCCAAAATTGAATCTGGTGTTACCAGGACTGTAGGTCGATCTTTGAAAAATATGTTGTTGCATGTAGCTCATCTAATAATTCATCAATTCGAGGAATGGGGTACTTGTTTTTTATGGTCTTCTTATTAAGCGCCCGGTAATCAATGCACATTCTCCATGTGCCATCCTTCTTTTTCACCAAAACCACAGATGATGCGAATGGGCTTGAGTTGGGTCAGCTATGTCCCATCGCTAACAATTCTTAGATAGCTTTTTCTATCTCGTCTTTGAACTTCTTTGGATGTCGATACGGTGTGGTGATCACAGGCTTAGCTCCTTCTTCTAGCTCAATAGTATGCTCAAATACCCTTTTATGAGGCAATCCTGGACGAATGTCATCAAACACTAGAGCATGCTTGTCTAGTACTTGTTGTGTAGTTTATCATTGTCGAGAGTCTTTTGGGTCATAACCTTACATTATGTTGTGTATGTTATATCCCGTGCCTTAAAAGGTCTTCCATCCTTCTGGATGAAACGACCTGTGGCCCACCATTTGACATGCCTCTTAATACAACCTTACTGCCATTTGGTGCTCTAAATTCCATTTCAAACGCTTGGTAATCCATTGTATGTTTGCCCAATGAATATAACCATTGAACTCACAGCACCATGTTGAGGTTTGCAAGATTTATTACATAGGAACCACTCATAAAAGTACAGTTACCAAGAGTTACACTCAAATCTAGGATCATTCGTGTGAAATCCAAGTTGTACCTGTTTGCAACTATCACATCCAAGCCCTCGAACGCTTCGGTGGGAAGTCCCCTTTTTGCTACTAATGTTGCATTAATGAAGTTGTGTGTAGCTCCTCCATCAATTATTGTTGGGATGCACTGTCCCTTTGACGACTCCCCTGACTCGAAAAGTGTAAGACTTGGGCGTGCCTAAAAGAGTTGCTATCTTGACCTGTGGTCGTGTCTTCTTTTCTCCGTTGAGGCTTTCTTCTTGTGGCGGTCCTTCTTTGGAGTTGTCAGGGTTTTCTTCATTCTTTGCTTCCTTTTGCGGTGGCTCTTCATCGGTACTTGGAGTGGCCTCTTCTTCTTCGTCATCGTCAGAGAGTACTTCAATGCACTGAATCTTCCCCTTTCCTAAACAACGATGACCAGGTTCCCATGGTTCCCTGCAAGTAAAACATAGTTTTTTCCTCCTCAGTTCGCTTCGAGTTTCCTCATCTAGTCTATCCCTTTTGGGTCATCATGTTAAAAGAGCTTCTTCTCCTCATCTCTTGGAGGGATAAAAGGCTTGGACAGAGCCTTAGTTTTAATGATTGCATTACCCAGGTCTTGACTCTTCTTGATGGCTTCTTGAAGAGTGATGGGATTGAATGCTTTGACCCATCCTTGTAGGGGCTCAGCTAATGCTTCAATGAAAAGCGTAACTAATCATTCTTCAGATATATTTGTCACCATAACTACAGTGCGTTCAAATTCTACAATAAACTCTTCATGTGATCCTATTTGCTTAAGTAGCACCAATTCACTAAAGTGGATTTCTAGATTCTTTCGATCAAATCTTTCTATCAGTCTTTAAGTAAAATCTTCATAAGAAGTGATGTTAGAATGTCCTAAAGTTACTAGGCCATGATACCACCACTCATGTGCTTCCCCTTCTAAGTGTAATGTGGCAAATTGAATTGCGTCCACATCAGCCATAGGATTGACCCTAAAGTAGGTGTCCAATTTTTGCACCCAAGCCCTTGTTGTACATTTAGATGATCCATCAAATGAGGGTAAAGGAATTTTACTTACCTTACGTGTTGATTCTCCATTAGGCTATCCTCTAGGTCTATTCCGGTACCAAAAGTTACTATACTCATTGAAAGACATAATTGCTCAAGTATTCTCATCCAATTGTGCATAGTCCTTAACATAAGTGTTTAGGTGTTGATTTGGCTCAATTGCTTCCTAGCCTGTTGGCACCTGATTGTCTGTAAATTGAGGTAGAAGTGATCGTCTATGCGCTCTGTTGTTGGCTTGGTTGACGGGATTATGATTCCCACTTCCTTCAATTGTAGTCCTATCAGTGGCAGCGATATTCGATTGCCCAGTGAGGTGAGTGATTAGCACCGCAATTTGTTGTTGCCCTTGGGTCAAGGCCTAAGCTATCTGTTGTTGCACTTGAATCATTTGTTGCCCTTGTTGGTGCAATTGTTGATTCATTTGTTGTTGTCCCTATAACAATTCTTGTAGTAAGATACCAGGGTCACGTTCCCCCATAGCGGAATGATGGTTATTCCTCTTTCTTCTTATAGTGACGTTGTTGGTGTCTTCAAGAAGCATAAACTACCATTCACCACAAGCTAGCAAGATGCTTGTGCTATGATACTAGAACAAACAAAGTTCGTTCTTCAAGTTAAATACTCCAAAAGACTTGGAATATGTAGATCTCCATTTAGGATACAAGAATATATATTAAAATGTATGAATGGGAATATGATACAAATCAAAGTGAGGGTCTGCTTATATACCCTAGGCAAGTGCCTCTTTATGGAAGGTCATGTCCTTAGGCACATACCTCTTCATTAACTAATCATTATTACAATTATCATCATTATTTATATTTATATTTATATTATTTATATATATTTTATTACATTGCCTTCCTCTTCAAAAAGCTTTGTCCTCAAAGCTTACTGATGAAAAGGTTTGATCTCTTTTTCTCTTTCAAATGTCTTCTCGTCTCGAAACTATCATCTTCGTCGATACAAGACGATAGATCCTCTAAGTGACCAACAAAATTGTCGAGCTGAAAATGGATCTGACCATCCTAATTTAATCTTCTGTGGAATCTTGTGGTTACTGGATACTTCATGTGAATTGTTATCACAAGGCTGAATTGTAGTGACATTAATAGTCTTCGGAACATAAGTTTGTTGCTTATGTTCAGAGTGATACGGATTCGTAGATTGACTGAGATGTTTCTTCTTGTGATTCGGATGTAGATAAGGAGTTCTTTTGTTTTGTCTTTCCCTTATCATGTGTGTGGCAATATTCTGATTTACTTTAGGTGACGATGTTGTTGAGTTGGTTAAAGAATCTTCACTTGGGATGTTTATCATCTAAACTGCAACATCTAAGAGTGTCTTTTCTTCAATAGGTTTGCCTTCATCTTGAGTTATGATATTCATTGGATCAGTATTTATTCCTTTCTCTTCAACTTGGACTTCTACATTTGATGCTTCCTTCTCGATAATTTGTTGTACCTTGTTTTCAAATGACTTCTTGCCCTATTTAAGCTTCTTAATTTCCGTTGGTAGTTTTTCACTATGGTTTTTAAGTCGAGAAACTTCTTTATTTTTTTCAGCAGTGATCTTGTCAACTTCTCTTTGCATATTTTGTAGTACTTTTTTACCTTCTTGAAAATTTACTTTTGAGATATCTAGTATGTCTTCTGGTATTACTAAATTTGGCTTCACTGTAATATCTTGTAATGTTATTTTTTTTCTTTTTGTAAGAAACTGTCAAAAACTTCTTCTTCGTATTCAGGATGAAGGAACCTAGGGTTGCCATCTAGGGTGAACCTAAAATAATGTCACCTTGACCGCTCCATAGGTTTTCAATTGAGAATTGTAATATGAATGTATAATATCCAATGTTTAATTGTAAATTGGTTATTTCATATTTTTTGTTGTTATAACAGTCTAATTTTTCGATTATGTTTGACTCAGGAATCACTAATTGGTTTGTAATTTTAAGTTTTATGTAATTTTTATCTTCGGCTCGCGAGATAGCAATAGTAACATATTTTCCCGTAATAGACCCTTTAATTCTAAATAGCACTAGGCATAGTTATATCAAGTTTCTGGGAATCTTCCGGCCTCCATTTCCAAATTAGATGTCATTTTGTTCAGATGAACTTTCTTCAAATTCACCCTTTTTAACTTATAATCTTCCTTGGTTATTTTAATTAATTTTTTAATAACTTCGAACTGCCAATTTTTTTGTTTTAATTTGTACAACACTTTCTTTTCCTCTCTTTTTTCATTTTATTTTTTTATAATTTTCTTTTATTTAAAATAATTAAATAATTATATGGTTATAAAAACTATATAATTATATAGATTATAAAACTATATATTAATTTTAGTTATATAGTAAAATTAATATGCATAAACTTATACCAATGAAACTGAATCGGTAGAAACATGACTTTTCAATTGGACACAATGACAGTTGAAAGGCGGCTTGTCGGCCGATATATGCGAAAAGGGAAAATGGTGTCGAGATAAAACGATGGTTGGTGTATCGGCGACTAAGGAACAGGGTTGTCAGCAGGACGGACTGACAGTGGAAGACGGAGATGGTAGTGGACGTCGTTGGCCAGTTTATTGAACAGCGACGGAGGAAGGGTGTGTGTACGATGGAAGTTGTTGTGGTGGCTGCAACGGTGTTCTGTGCAGACGGCAGCGGCCGTTGCAATGACGGCTCTGGCAATGGCAACTCAGCGGCAAGGAGATAGACAACACGTAGGCTACAACTATGTCACAGGGTTCGCCGAATTTGAACCTTGAGGTTCAAAATTCGACAAACCGAAATTTATAAAAATAAAAATAAAAATTACAAAAAAAAAAATCAAATTTGTTCAGGTTTGGCGAACCTGATAGTCGAACCTCAAATTCGAACAATGAATTTGAACCTAAAGACGAACTTGAAGCCGAATTTTATAACTTTTTAAATTTTTTTTGGGGGTTCGAGGTTAAGTTTGGGTGGTTTTTGTTAGTTGTTTTAAGGTTTATGAGAAGAACCATTGGCAACACATGGTTTTCTCTTGTTCCGCTTCCCGCCAATTAGTTTCCCGCGTTGGCCATTGGTTTGGCTTTATTTACCATTGTTGTCAATAGATTTTCACAAGCCAACTTCGGTCTGAGTGTACTCGTTCTATTGTCCTCAGTGTTGCTGTTGCGTTTTGTATTCTATACAATTTCCTGAATTCAATTTCTAGATCCTGCTTGTCCCCGCTGCTCGGAGCGTGAAGTGATTATGGTTGTGATTTGTAGCTCATGATTTCTCCATGATTTTGCAATATAGTTCTATTCTAGTTTGTATGTTTAAATTCTGATTATGTTTTAATTATGTGGTTTTTTCCGAGATTATAAGTATTTGACATTATACATATTCTTTTCTTTTAAATTTTGGAGATTGAAATGCCATTCCTTTTTGTATTTGCAAACTACTAAAAACTATTATGGTGTATGTTTACATTTTGATTTAGCTAATGTCATTGATAATTAAATGTTATAGCCTATTATGATTAAGTTATTCATGTATGTTTACTAATAAGAATTCTTAATCATATAGCTTTATTGATTGATTTTGATTTTTTATTATTTTATGTCATATATATGTATAGTCGAATTTAATGTCAAACCTCATACAAACCTCATCAGAAAATTCGAATTCGAATCGAACTTAATCATTCCCGAACTCGAATTCGAACCCAAACCATGTGACATAGTGCTACAGTGGGTGTGTGCTACAATGTTGATGAAGTTCGCAATGTTGATGAATTTCATACGGTTTAGGCAGTAGCGGTTCAGACTCTTGGTGGTTGTGTGCTACGAGTAGCGAGGAGTGGCAGCTACGATCGATGGCTACGACTGCGTCGTGAACAACGGCTTTATCTAGCAATGGCATAGGCGATCGATACCAAATGGAACAAACAAGTATTCAACAATGTTTGCGATCGATCGAGCAATTGAAAACGACAGACGCAATGGTGTTTCAAGGGCAGGCTACAATCGAGCGACGTTGTAGTGAGTGGCTACAGCTGGCTATCTTCAGTTCGAGCTGACAGAGCAACGGTGTGGACAGTGTAACAGCGAGGGGGGGTGTCGGGTGGCTACAGTGAGCAGATCCTTTGGTTGTGAGAGTGATCAGATGTGGGCTGCAACTGTTGGAAGTTCGTACGGTGGCCGATGGCAGTAAAAAAAAATTATAAATTTCAAATTTTTCTCCCTTGTTTTTTTTTGGTGAATATATTTTTTAATAAAAAAATAAATAAATAATCTTTATTTTGATTTTATATATATATATATATTATTATATATATATATATATATATGGATATAGATATAGATATATTATAGATATAGATTATTTTAATCCTCTTTTCTTTATATATATATAATAATATATATATATATTCAATATACTTATTTTCGATTTTTTTAACTTCCCTTTTCTTTTTTTCTTTTTTCTTTTTTTTTTCTTTTTTTAAATGGCCAAGGGCCTCTGATGTATCAGTGACGAAGAAACTCCAAGCTTGTGTAGCGAAGTGCTTCAATTGTGACGACAACAACGTTGACGCAAAGTTGATGGCCAAAGGACTGGATCAAACGTGGCTCTAATACCAAATGGAATGAACAAAGTTTGTTCTTCAAGTTAAATACTCCAAAAGACTTGGAATACGTAGATCTCCATTTAGGATACAAGAAGGCTCTAATACCAAATGGAATGAACAAAGTTTGTTCTTCAAGTTAAATACTCCAAAAGACTTGGAATACGTAGATCTCCATTTAGGATACAAGAATATATATTAAAAGGTATGAATGAGAATATGATATACCCTAGGCAAGAGTCTCTTCATGGAAGGCCATGTCCTTAGGGAAATACCTCTTCACTAATGAATCATTATTACAATTATCATCGTTATTTATATTTATATTATTTATATATATTTTATTCATATTATTTATATATATTTTATTTATAGAAGTGGTCGGCTATGCGTTCTGTTGTTGGCTTGGTTGACGGGATTAGGATTCCCACTTCCTTCGGTTGTAGTCCTATTAGTGGCAGCGACATTCAGCTGCTCGGTGAGGTGAGCGATTAGCACCGCAATTTCTTGTCGCCCTTCGGTCAAGGTCTAAGCTATCTGTTGTTGCCCTTGCTGGTGCAAGTATTGATTCATCTATTATTGCCCCTGTAACAATTCTTGTAGTAAGATACCAGGATCACGTTCCCCCATAGCGAAATGATGGTTATTCCTCCTTCTTCTCACAGTGACGATGGTGTCTTCAGGAAGCACAAACTACCATTCACCACAAGCTAGCAGGATGCTTGTGCTATGATACCACTACAATATTCAGGGTAACTGCTACCCTAGGGTTTTCTACAACAGTTAATTTTCTTCCTCTTTATAGTCACAAAGTTTAATCACATGAATGATATATCAAATCAATACTATGACACTTAATAGCTCAATTCTTTACCAACAATCGTGCCATAACTTGAAAAAATAAAATCTCATAATTAATTTCAATAATTCCAAATTATACCAAAAAATAATTCCACACTAAGTAGTTCATGCTATATAATATCATGGTCCCACACGCCACATCCAAATATCAACATCCAAATTCCTTTGGCAAATTCAACTAAGTTTATATTTTATTCTAGCAATGGTCGCCTATTCAAAATTATATCAAATTCTTAAATAAATCAACTAGCTCCAAGATGAAACTGTAACTGGAACCCCTTTTTTTGTGACAGTCATTGTATTTCCTCGAGGTTTCTTCTAGGGTCTGACTCTGGATCACAGTGATGTTTTCGGGAGCCTTGGGCCGCCACCGAACCCTTCAGTATTTTGACTCTGTGAAAAGCGGATTACAGGGATTGCGGCTTGGTCACGGGATGGTATAGGAAATCCCGCCTAACTTTGTTTGGCCCCAAAAATTACCATCTGCTTCAATGTAACACTTTGGTTGTGATAAAAGGAAAACCACAAGAAAGTTATCTCACCAACATATTCCAATTTTGCCATAGGTCCACGCTGCTCCAGATTCAGAACCCTAGTTTGACCAAGAATCTTCGTGAAGTTGCCACAATAGGGTTTGGACTTCCTTCTTCGGCGTTCCCAGGTTAAACGTCAAACTTAATTTGACTGCTTCAGAAATAGAAGATCTTGCCTTCAAATAGTGTTCTTGTGCCCCAAAATAATAACAGAGAACTCATTGTTCTATATATTGTACCTGTGCCCAGAACAGAATTAAAAGAAATAGAAAATGAGTCAACTAGGGTGGAATCTTTCACCACCATTAAATGACAAGAGAACAAGGTGTTTCAAAACCCTCAAAGCCAACTCTCAAAACAAATGAATCGATCCACACTTGATGATCCAAAATGAATTCAACCTCCTTTATTTATACACTTGAGGGGTTTCATTTTCTTAATTGGTTGAGTGTGTCTTACTCAAAGCCTGAGATTTGGGTTTTATCGCCCAAATTACCCAAAACTTGCCCAACAATGGGGTTTTGGGGTTTTATCCCCTTTTTTGAAGGACTACAACCTACTAAGTCCATTGGTCCTCAATTCGTTAAGGACATCACACTTACCCTTAAGTCTTATGCTTAATAATGCATATCTAAAGAATGCACTGAAAAAGTTGAAGAAAGAGAAAATATAAAGAAATGGGGTAGTACAACAAAGTGTTGAAGTGGTAACTCTAAGAAAAAGCTCACTCCTAAAGTATTACATGTGAAATTGGTGAAGACTCCTATCTCTTGAACTATGTTACTTGGGAGCGGGAGCGGAAGCGGGGAGCGGGAGCGGAAGCGAGAGCTGGAGCGACCATTTTCAGAAGCTCCCGGTTTGGGAGCGAATCCGGGAGCGATTTTTTAAAAATATATATATATTTTATA
>APFE030878153.1:84851-163250 GCA_000404065.3 Pinus taeda
CCCCGCAACTATGCTCTTGAAACCTAGTTGGACAAGACAAATGTATTCTATATGTGATTTACGCCGAAATTCTTCTTATAACTATGATGGATCACAGAAGCCTCAATTCTACAAGACAAAAGACCTTCACATCATCATACATGACTTTGAGGGTCAACACAAGAAGTTTCCCCTTCCCCTTCCATAAACTACCTATGAAAATTCAGAAAACCCTGAATCCTACTGCAGCAACTGATTAAGTTTCTTCTATTTGTTAAATAAATTGAATAAATTATTCACTGTGTTCTATGGTAAATATCAAAACTAATACATTACAGCCTTCACAAAATAAATATTCTGGAAGAAATAAATATGCGAGAAGAATAGATGCACACATACACAAATACACAGTTTTTTTGGACCAAGTCTCCGAAAAAACCCAACTCGAGAAAACTAGTGCAGCAGCTGAGGGTTTTAATTACTATACAGTAGTAAATCAGAGTACAAAACTATGGATGCTCAAATCTAGCAATCCATACAGAGAAATGACTGACAGAAACTCTAGTGAGAAAAATCTCACTCCCACTGGCGATCTGACACTGACCTTGGCTCAAAATGAGCTGCTCTCTATTGACTCTACGTAGTCCCTGCGTCAGCCTACATAGCGATGTGTCCCACAACTCGAACCAGCATGTCTCTCGCAAACTAATCAGCGGATGTTTGGAAGATCGATTCTCTTGGCCTCCGGCCTCCCACTCCGACTTCTGTCACTGTATCATTACTTCTCCCGAGCAAAATACAGATTCCCCTCTGAAGCATTGCACTGACTCTCTGTGGCACTCACTGCCTCTCTGCTATACACTCACTAGACTGGAAAATCTCCCTCCGACCTTACTATCCCTGCCCCTCTATCACCGCTTTGATCTTACTGAATCACCTCCGGCAATTGAATGTTGTTACTCTCGAGATCGGTTTCCTAGCAAAATCGAATTTATGGTGTCTCAAGTGTGTTCTCCAACCCCCATCGAATTTCTTCTTATAATCTCTCGTTGAGTCATCAACGGCCAAGATTAAAACATAATCGATGGTTAAGATTAACTAGAACTCAATCCATGTCTTCTTCTAGATGATTCTCACCATGACTTAATTAATACCCTTTAATTAATCATTTTTCCTAAGTTTAAACTTAGGATTCCTAAGTTTAAACTTAGGAACCATTAAAAAAAGATTAATTATTTTAATTAAGTTGTCTCTAGGTGGAATTTGCATAAACGATTTCTGAGTTTGGAGAATACATGTATTATAGCCTCTCCACTAAATTTCGTGGCTAGAACAAATCTGATACTAAAAAAACTAACACTCTCTCTTAGCGAGGAATGTGTTCTAGTGTTGCAACCCACAGTAGCAACACCCTGTCTCTGCACCACCTCCTGTCACGCTACTGATCTCTGACTACTATTGCCCAACAACTACTGCGCAACTCTGATATACGTTGCATCTGTGTTGTTGTTGGCCCTGCTGAACTGCTGCCAACACTACAACTCCCTGCCCATCTGATGTTGCTGCTACTGCAACATTTGCAACTGAAAAGCATCCAAAATATTGAATCAACTATGATCAGTATGATGTATATGTCACCCGAGTCTTGGCTGCCGCTAGACTCTGCGTTGTCACTAAAGCCTCTGCGTTGCTGCTGACTCTGCTCTGTGCCAACTGCATTGTTGCCAACTCTGCACTGCACTGCACAGTATCTGACCGCTACTAGCCACTGCATCTGTCACTCTAGCATCTGACTAGACCATCTGCCACTGATCCATCCTGCTACTGCATACTACGGGCCCTTGTAGCGAGGAATTGATTCATGAGGTGGACCTCCTCAAAAATCATGCCCATCATGTAGCTCTCTAGGGCTACAAAACCAAATCAACCCACCTCACTCCTGGAGGTATATCAGTGATCATGGAAAACTCTTCCTCCAATCTAGAGGACAACCTGTCGATCTCTATAGATGCAGCCTACTAATCCTACTTCTCCTCCTTGTCCTTCTTTCTGAGAGGACATTGAGTGTTGTAGTGGCCAAGCTCACCACATCTAAGGCATTTGACCTTGGAAATGTCCTTCTTCCTCATGCGCTGCCCCTTTGATGTGAGGGCACATTTTCTTCTTCCTTCAGTTGCTTCATCCCACTGCAATTGTTGGTGCCACTGATGGTGCTCTTCACCAAATCTCGCCTCATCTCCTCCTGTTGTAGATCAGCCCACATTCAATCCCAATCTGGCAACTTTTCTCTGCGCAAAATACTCCAGACAAAGACCTACCATTCTTCATAAACGATGTTTAGAGCTAACGCACCAATTTTGTAGGTTGGGACGCTGACCCTCCTGCAAACAGTTGGTCTCAAATATCTTGAAGCCAAATGAGGAAGGGGTCTACGCGCTCCCCTTTCTGCATCCTTGTACATCTAGCTTCTCCTCAAGATATATCTTTCGTTGCTTAGAAGATCCCTCGTATAGCGTAGCTAAAGCTTCCCACATCTGTCGGGCAGTATCTTTGCCAGCTATGTAAGACACTACGTGATCTCGAACCCCATTGAGAATCAGCCTCTTTGCTTTTGCCATCTCCTTCTTATAGGCCTTTAGCGGATCTGCATCTGTAGGTATAGCTACCAAACTATCGATGTAAGCTTTGAGATTGTATTCATCTAAAAGACAGGAAATTCTTGCCTTCCAGATCACATAGTTGGAGACTCCCTCCAACTGATCCTGATCTCTCAACCCTACTAATGCCATCTCTAAAGAATGTCGAATTCCTCCTCTTCTCCTCTACGCAGCTGCTGACTGGCTCTACGCACTCCATGCTGGAGTGGGCAAATTTGCTCACAACCACTGCTGCTCTGCTAGGAAAAATCGAACTTCTGGGCTAGAAGTTCCCTAAGGAAAGAATTCCCTTAGTGTGTGCTCTTCCTTCCTCCTGACGTTATTTTGCAACTAGCAAACTGCTGCAAAATAATTGCGTCCCTGCCGAAGATCTGCTCTGCAAGGAAAATATTGTTGCTCCCTCTGCCTCTGGTAATCTTTGCTCTCTCTCAGAGAAATAATTTTTTCCTCAAAAATCGACTCTTCTGGCCAAGAACTGCACTGCCTCTTAGGGTTTCGAACTGCTGCCTATGCAGAGATTCAAAATTCCTCTTCCCTTCTGCTACTGAGCTCTCTAACTTACGATCTGTGCTCTGATACCATGTAAAAATTCGGAAAACCCTGAATCCTACTACAGCGACTGATTAAGTTTCTTATATTTGTTAAATAAACTGAACAAATTATTTACTGTGTTCTACGGTAAATATCAAAATAATACACTGCAATCTTCACAAAATAAATATTGTGGAAGAAATAAAAACGTTGGAAGAATAGATGCACACATACACAAATACACAGTTATTTTTGGATTAAGTCCCTAGAAAATCCCAACTCGAGAAAACCGGTGCACCAAGAGGCATCCTAAGAACGAATGTCCATTGAATTGTATTAAGATTTGCTCACTCTGTGAAGAAAACCACTCCACAGACAAGTCCCCTTCTTTACCTGGACCCAAAGTTGTATATCAACGAGCTAAAGGGGTCACTGAGCAGTTTTGCTACATCAACCAAAGGAGAGCTCCTGGGCCTAAACCATACCAGCAGGGTATGAAAGGGTCATTCCATTTATATTACAACCCCAACCAAACCACAGCTATACCTTCTTGGGGACCCCCTGCTCATCCTTCTTGGTCTACACCCCCTCCTTCGTCCTATACATCTCAGTATCATTCCCAGCAACCAATCATTTCAACCTTATGTTCAACCACAACCTCAGTGGAATACACCACTCCAAGGGTGGAGGCCCCAATTCAACAATGTTCCAGCCTTATTGCCTCCACCACTTACCCAACCACAACTCCTACACTCTGCTCCACCTAAGCAACCCCAAATGCCTGCCCAGCCAAATTCGAACCCAAACAATAGGCAGGCTCCACAAGTCTACAGTGGAGCGATCATACCCAACTTATGTTGTAGAAATCCAGGAGATCAACCTAAGATCTTGGAGAATTCTCCCTGATAACCAACCTCCCTCTCCACATAGGGAGGTTGAGGAAGAAAAAGAGGAAAGCAACCTTAAAGTAAATCCACCCTTTCCTGAGAGATTAGCCCAACCACTCCAGCGTACCCCAAAAGAAACTAAACCTCTGGGAGAATTGAAAAATCTATGTAAAGATCCCCCTTCTCCAGGGAATCAAAGATGTTCCTATTTATAATAAGTTGATTAAGGACAAGTGCTTCAAGCATCCATGAAGAAGAAAAAAGGATGCCCCTACCATTAATGTCATTGGGTAGTTGTCTGACTTAATGTTGGGGCAGGTAATATGTCCAAAATATTTGGACCCTGGAAGCCCTGTAGTAGATGTGCACATCAATGGCACCATTGTCCCACACACTCTGATTGATCTTGGGGCTGCCATTAATGTGATGACCAAAGACACCATGCTCAAGCTCAACCTCTAAGGGTCATTGAGGAAGACCACAACAGTTCCGCAACTTGCAGACCGTTCCACAGTCACCCCTGAGGGAATTGTGGAGGATGTGATGGTCTCCATTGACTCTTGGGAGTACCCTGCAGATTTCCTAGTTCTCCAGCCTAAGGTTAAGCTTACTGGTTACCCTCTCATCCTTGGGAGGCCATGGTTGGCCACAGCTGATGCTTACATAAGCTGCAGAGCTGGGAATATGACCATCAAGAATGGGCATATGTCCAAACAGTTAGTCCTATACCCTCCTGCTCAACCTTCCCTAGAGCATGATTTACCTTTATGGTTGGAGGATGATGTTGAAACAGAGGAAGAAACTGATGGAGATGAGAAAGAACAGCAAGAGGAAGAAGGCATTGAAACAGAGGAGAAAGAACAACAAGAGACCATCCAATGTAGGATGCCAGCTAAATCCTATGCTCCTTACCTCAGAGAACAATGGTTGCAATTTCAAATTAAAACACTAGCACAAAGGGGCACCATGCTATTTCAGGACTGCAGTCAGTTTATTGATCTTTGTGATCAAAGTGCACTAAAGGATAGGGCCAAAATGGTTGGGGTTTACTTGGAAAACATGGCCCTCACAGACATGAATATTTGAGATCCTAATGCAGAGCTAGGAGATCTACAATTAATGGCTTTGGCATCATCGATGAACCATAAGAAGTCAAGGGCTGCAGAGATGAAAAAAATATGGGCCAAAGAGAAAAATGAATCTTTTTTTCATCAACGCTGAACAATCAAATCCCATGGCCCTAATCAGCACCCATAATCTAATTGCAAATGATCCTCAACTGGCACCTACATATCTTGCTGCCTAAGAGCAAGCAATTTCACATTTTGAGGATATGTTTAGGCTGCTAAGAGATGATAATATACATGCCTACTAAAGGAGATGGAACACTGCCACACAGCTTGAAGATCAGCGAATATCACTCCCCTCAAAGGTTGAGAGAGGCACTCAACAAGACACCTATGTATAAGCAATAAATGCAAAGGTTGAAGATCAATTGGATAGGCCTAAAACTCAGTCCACCACTACTCCTAGGGATGCTAGAAGGGAGAAAAGAAGAAGAGGAAAAGAGGCAGTGGGAAGAAGTAGAAAGGAAAGCAGCCTTCTATGAACAAGAAGAAGAGACCACAGGAGAAACATGGGATGTCAGAAAGGCTATCAGAGCCATAAAGGACATGGACATTGACTAAGTTGCTCAGAGGATGAGCAACACTTTCAATAGGGGGTGATGATGAGCCTCATCATTGGGTAATTATATGGGCCTCTCATCATCTCAGCTATTTCCAGCGATTATGTATTGCCATGTACTCTTATTTATGGTTCTGAGATTAGCTGCATTTTCCTTGTGTTCATTTTTCTTCCCACATTTCCGATTATTTATCATATTGTAGTATTTTCATGGATTTGTCGTAGTATCAACATTGTTTATTTTCTGGGCTATATAGCAAATCTAAAATATTAATGGAAAAAATTAGCGTAAATTTATGGTCTTTTCTAAGTGTATTTTCTGGAATAATTTTGTCGTAATGAAATCATTGTTATTTTAGCCAAATATTCTGAAAGGGATAATACAATGGTATCAACGTTGGTTTTCCTGTCAGCTTGAGGGGTTTGAAGATTAATATCATTGGAGCTAGAAATTTTGGGAGAGCAAAAAAAAATTACTTTGAAAGGTGATTTGTTGGGCCAAAATCCATTGGTTTACAGGACCGAAATTAGTGATCTTGCTAGGACAAATTTATTTTACTGGCCCGAATTTATCATGCTGGTCCGAAATTATTTTGCTAAGCCAAAATTATTTTGTTGGGCCGAATTTATCTTCTTGTGCTCAATTTCTCTTGCAGGGCCAAAATTATTCTACTAGGACAAATTTATCTTACTGGGCCGAATTTATTTTTACGTGCTGAAATTATTTTGCTAGGCCAAATTTATCTTGTTTTGCCA
Organism: Pinus taeda; assembly: GCA_000404065.3. Classification (NCBI taxonomy): domain Eukaryota; kingdom Viridiplantae; phylum Streptophyta; class Pinopsida; order Pinales; family Pinaceae; genus Pinus; species Pinus taeda. Next base: position 91,348 of record APFE030878153.1, read on the forward strand.
AATTTCTATTGTTGAGCCAAAATTATTTTGTTGTGTTGAATTTCTCTTGATGGGCCGAAATTATTCTTTTACGCTGAATTTATCTTGTCGTGACAAATTTCTCTTGCTGGGTTGAATTTTTGTTGTTGGGTGACATCTAATTATTTTGCAATAGTTGAATTTATTGGTTTAGTAGCTGATAAAATTTTCCAAGTCAACAAAAAAAAGATTCTTCCTAAATATTATTAATCAATTTGGCAGGGTTTTCTGTTGTGGCGCTTTTCAACAGTGTGGAAAAAGTCTGCAAAAAATCCCGATTTAATCCTAAAAATGCGATTTTTTGAACTAAACGATTTAATCCCCCAAATTTTTGGCGACTTTTTCACAAAGGAAAAAATCGCGATTTTTTCCTTATACTCCCGATTTAATCGGGAGTCGACCCAAAAATTCTGCCTCCCTTCCCAGGTCGCAAAGGTGAAAAAACTGTAAATTGAAGCTTCCATCCATGCACTTTCAAGTTATTGCATTGTATTGTTTGTCATATTTCTTGCAAGCATAGTAGTCTCATTTGTAATCTGTTAGTTTTGAGGTTAAGATATGTTTTTGTTTTCCAAGGAAAAACAAATCTTTATACTTCATATTTCTAGTTAGAAAGCAAAGTATACATTGGTTAAGCCTCCAGGCTTTCAGTGATCCAGACTCTAACAACCGCTGCCCCTTCAAAAGATTACAAAAGTACCAAAAGGACAGGCATATAACAGTCTTCCGTAGAAAGAACCCCACACCATCAAAAACATTGTTACAGTTGTTGAATGCTTCCAGAAGAAACAACAAAGAGGAGGTCATGAAGATCAAATAACAATAACCTGTCCAAAAAAAACAAAACTAGTGCCTCAAAAAAGAACCCATTTTTCAGACAGGAACAAAGTACTTGTGAAATCTTGTGACAGCGGAGATCCTTCCTGCAATGAGAGCACGTTTTGAAAGGGAATCTTCTTTAGTGGTGAAATCCTTCTAAATGTGGGGAAAGGTTATGTATCAGAGGTGGATTTTACCTCCAAGAGTTTTTGAATAATAGATGCCAAGGCTAGGTTAGTAATCTAACATCTACTGTTTTCTCAAAAAATAAGCATCTTGGAGTCACCAAGGGTTAATTTTCACATCTACTGTGATACTCACTGTTAATTTTCATTGGACCTACCACTTGACACCTTATTACCCAAGCAGATTACAATCTACTGAATAAATGCATGACTTATTTCTTAATACAATTAGGAAACAAAAATTAAAAGGGGAAGAGGATCTCAATGACTGATTACTTGATGACTTTTAGATGACTTGTGATATACATTTATTATATTTTTTGTTGATATTTCGACTCTTGAGAGTTGAGACTCAGACAGGACTCAAAATTCAGGAGTTGATTCACTATTTTGATATGTGATGTAGCACAAGACTTCATATACATACTATATATTAGCTTACTTTACATGTTTATGTGGAAATGCATTTATTTGATGTTGTGGATACTCTAGATGTTAAAAAAAATAAAAATAAAAAATGAATATTTTTGTGTTTTTTTAATTTCGCCGACTTTTTACTGACTTTTTCAAAAAACTCCCGACTTTGACGAGTTTTTCAACTTTTGGACCCTTGTCGAATTATTCCCGACTTCGATTTTTTCCACATTGCTTTTCAATGAAAAAATTGTGATTCACCGGCTGTCCATTTTTTGCTGGAATTTATTGAAATTTCGGTAAAATTACTTCTGGATATCTTTGAAGAAATTTTATTTACTGAGGTTGTATTATTGTTCCATTGTTCATATTTATTTGTCGGAACAGTGGCACGATTTGAGGCTAGGAAGTCTGAACAGTGACACAAAATCCGAGTACAGGACTGTGGCACAAATTTCCAGACTGGCACAATTTTCTAGGAGCTGGGCCGAATTCCAAGGAGGGAGATAAGTACCCCTGTTTGTAATTAATGCTGTAAGTTCTCTGAGATAAAAGCAATGTTTTAAAAAACGGCCGAATCGAATCCGAAACGACCGAGTTGATCCGAGTCGTTGGGAAGTTTTGTGACTCGGTAGAAAAAACGGAACGGGAGGCCGAGTCATGACTGACTCGGCCGAGTTATTGCATGACTCGGCCGAGTCAGTCATGACTCGGTCAACCCGGCCGGTTCTGCAATAACTCGACCGAGTCAATGAATTCGATCTGTAACCCAAAAAAAATGAGATTTTTCATATTTTTTTTTTTAATTTTAACTGTTAGCTGAGTGTTGGGGACTCCAAGGTGTTTTCTAAATTGGTTAAATGCTATTTGGGGTCCATTCCCCTCTCCTAGTATTGATATGCTATTCAAATTTCATGGTAATGTTAAATTCTTAAAGTAAAAGTGACATTCTCCTTAATCTTCATTTTCATCCTTTTACTTAAATTTTTAACATTACCATGAAATGACTCAGGATGTTTGAGAGTGGTTCCGGCCTCATTGGATTTCATATGGAGAAAGTAGAATTTTAGATTTCATTCAAAATCCAGCAGACTTATCAATTTTTCAGGATTTCAGGATTGGAGGATTGCAATGTTTCCATTGAATTTTGTCATGTATTAGGGTATGGAACTTGTATTTAATCAAAAGCACCAATCCCTCTATGTACCTTAATGTTAGTGACATTGGTTGTCGAACTCCTCTGGGATTCGCTCCCAAACCAAGAGCTTCTAAAAATGTCGCTCCTGCTCCTGTTTTCGCTCTCGCTCCCCACTTTCACTCCCGCTCCCAAGTAACACTGAGCCAGATGATGTTGCAACTCTAGCAGTAGCCAGTAGTACTGGTCACAGACTTTTGTTGCAGAGGCCATTTATAGCCTCCTTGGTTATGTGTTTTTGTTTTGATCTCTATATCATCATCGTGTATGTATTGGACAGTGCATTGGGTGCCATTTTGATATAATGGATATATTCATGAGCCTACTTTGATCATATGTTGTCTTCCATCTATATTCTAATGTTGTGTATTTGGAAACATGAATGAAAATCTTTAAAATTATGTGTTTTTATAAAAAATAAATACTTAATGTATTTTTTACAATGACCGAGTCATTGAAAGCGAGCCGGCCGAGTCGATACCGAGTCGGAGTCGGAGTCGGAGTCGACCCTCGGCCGAGTCGGAGTCGGAGTCGGAGTTTTAAAACATTGGATAAAAGCAAATTAAGTCCTCTTCCTACTGGTTTCCCCTTCAGCATTTTTCCAGGGTCTGACCAAAAATCTAGTGTCCAATTTTTTGTGCATGCTTGTAAATTATCAGCTGAGAGTCAAAAAGTAGTGGTAGCTTCTAGTGTTTCAATTTCAATTTATATTCAAGTTTAAAACTCAGCTATGTACAAAGGGTTTTGTGCATTAAAATTGATGAGCAAAACAAATTGAAACCAGGTGGGGCTACAGGACCTAAAATTTCTAGACATTTCTGCCGTGAGATCTGTGGATTTTCCAGCTGAGTGATGAGGTTATGGGACCAAAAATAATTTCACGTTGGATCATTTTGCAAGCATTTTTATCATTTAACAAAAAAAAGGATCTGTGATAAGTGGTTGGCCAAAATGCATGGAGCAGTGAAACAACCCGTGTGTTAGAAACAGCTCCAGGTGCTAAAAAGCTAGAATGGGGTCAGTTTGCAAGGGATTTGATGCCACTTGAAGCTGTTGCATGGAGAAAACTAACAGTTGGAGGGGCAGTTGAACCTTCTTGACATAATTTTAGTAATGTGCACTGTTGGAAACAGACTCGTTCTATTTGGTGGAAAAGGGGTCAACATGCAGCTTATAAACGACACATTTGTACTGGATTTGATTGCAAATCCAGAATGGCAGCATGTAAAACTTTAAAAGTGAGTTCTCCCCTTACAGGCCTCTATTTCAGGGCGAATATACAGGGTGGTAAATATTTAATTAAATTTAAAAAAACTAACTGCAAGAACTGCCACAACTCACCTGTCACCTGTAGCCTGATTTCTTGCTATCGGCTATATTGATATCCTGAATTCCACCCTTTTATGCTCTTGAAACCGTTGCCCTGTCACTCTCTTGGAACAGTTACTCTCTTTGAAGTTGGAACAGTCATTCACACCCAAAATTCCCATGAACAATTTCTCTCACTCTTTGAACAGTTGAATTACAATATGGAATAATGTTGGATGTGTTTTGGAAGTGGGGTAGGGGTCGAGTTGGGGCAGAATGTTTAGGTATGCACCAAAAACATAAAATAATGAGCCAAAAATCTAAAAGATAACCTGCCAAACAAACAGTCTTTTGGAACCTGCATGATAGGGATTCTTGTCAGTGGATCTGCCTCCAAACCCACGAAGTCACCTTTGATTTGAGTGAGACGCCTCCAGAGGATGGGATGTGGTTCCACTGATACATGAATCGGCATGCTGGTTCCACTGATCATGGTTTCAGGCGGGTCTAGATCAGATCCATGGAACTGCAGATCCTAACCTTGGCCCCACGTTTCCGGAAACATATTTATGACTATAACAGAGACAGTAAGGTGGCTAATGATATTCTTGATATAATACATCATTGGTATGAAGGGATCTACCAATCTACAAGCCTGACCATGACATGGGAACTCATTTTGGGCTTCATTGTATGGAAATTTGGAAAGAAAGAAATGCCATAATCTTTAAAGATTCATCACAGTTCTTGTTGAGATCCACATGTGAAAGCAAGGAATCAAATAGAAACAGGGACAAACATAAATTCTGTGATAACCCACTCACAAGTGTGCTAGAAAGAAAAAATAGCCAAAGCACAAGTGCACTAGACAGAGATAAAGATGTACAAGCACAACAAATGCACAAGTGTGCATAAAAAAAAGAAATGCAAATCACAAGAGAATGCTAACGTTATAGGTGCCCTTACGTTTAAAACACTTTCAATAAGAGATCAAGAACCAACTCCATTAGGGCCCTACTCCCAAGAGGCTTTAATGAGACTACATGTACAAATTTGACCAGGTAGGCCTTAACCACTAACTAGTATTACAATAAAATGATGGCCTTAGCCATGATAACAAATACATTAATGATACAATGAGTGTCGTGATCACAGTGAAGATTACACTCACGATTTTAACGTTTCTCGAGAGGTCACATTAAAAATAAATGAGAAAAACATAAAAGAGACTACTGAATTTCAAAATTAGAAATAAGGCTTGTACATGTTACAGAAGTATAATTCTTTACCTGCATGGGGGAATAGATATCCCTAAGATTTATAAATCGCATCATTCTAGATAGGAAGTCAATATTTGATCCAGGTGGATATTGGATACCACCTAAGTAACCTGACACGAGAATTCGGGATTAGTAGGATACGGGGATTCGAGTGTTGGATTCGGACACGTTGACCCCCCAAAACAGGACACGTAGGATTCGTTATATATTATTTTATTAAATATATATATATATATATATATATATATTAAAAATTAGATATTTCTAACACAAATTCTCAATAATGATACAAATTCATTGATTTCAAACATAGATCTTCATCTAGATGTTAGTTTTACTGTTTACAAAGTAAGTTAGTAACATTATAGCATGCATAGTACATACAAAATTCACATACATGTCACATAAATCATGATTCATAAATGAAAGACAACATACAAGATAGTAAGATAAAGACACTGACAGTTGTAGTTTTCTCATTGAGTCATCAAATCAAAATGTGTTACATAGGTAGTGCAATGCCAATGGCAAATAGAAATAGAAAATACAAAACAACTACAGGCATACAAGCCTCAAGGCAATAGGTAGCCCTTGACTCATGAGTCATCAATCATCATAGTCATCATCAGAATCAGCATCAATGTCCTCATCATCATGGTCACCATTGCTCTCCTTTGCATCCTCCTCCGCCCCTGTATCCATAGTCGCCTCTGCATCTGCTGGTGTGGAGGATGACCCCTCTAAAATATCACCATCATCAAATCTAATAGGCTTTAGCACTGGATCATTGAGATCCGTGTTGGCCAATGCCAACTCAACACTGTTGTCCAAACCCATATCATCAGGAAAGACATCCCACATCTTTCTCTTTCCCCTCAACCACTCTTCCCTCTGCCTGTAAATAAGACGAAGGTTGGTGTGCACATACACCATTGTCTCTGCCCTGGACTACTCAAGCTTACTCTTCTTCACACTATACAAATTCCCATATGTGCTCCAATTCCTCTCGCAACAAGAGGATGAAGTCACTTGAGAGAGGAGCCTCATGGCTAACTACTGAAGAGGAGGGCTTGTTGGCCCATGATTTGTCCACCAAGAATAGGGCTTCTTAGCCCCCCTGTCTCTAATCACATCATATCCTGCAAATCGACCAGTGCCAGTGGAAAACCATGCAAAGGCACCCTCCACCTTATCAAGCAATGCTCTATCCTGGAAAACCCGCCTGAATGCACCTTTCCTCCCCTGTGAGATTTCACCATCCATGTGAGGAGGGAATCTGCGGGAAGGTCCACCATTCAGCCACTCATGGTTGTAGTATTTTGGGTTCAATGAGTGAGCCAAACAATGTAAAGGTGTGCAACTCTTGTTCCATCTACTGACAAGAATATCCTATATAGTACCAAAGAAGGCCTCTGGTAATGTCTCATTCTCGGGGCACTCACTTTGTAGAATAATTCTCCTCACGGACTCAATCATGGAAGCCCATCCCTCATAAACTCTCCTAGGATGGGTTTGTCTGTATCTGCAAATCGAAGCAAAGAAATGATAGGGTCCATGATCTGAATAATTAGATCTACCCTCTCCCACCAAGCATCATCTAGCACTGTGTCCTTCACTCTTTTAGAGGCTACTTGATTTGTCTTTCTCCAAAAAGACCAAAACTCAGAAATAACCATGGCCCCAAGAGCGGTCGTGACTTCCCTCAACCTCTTCAACATGATGAATGAAGAGGCAAACCGTGTATCAGCAATCTTCAACAATGATAGATTGTTGTACTCCTTGTAGATAATGAGGGCATTTGTATGATTTTGCACAAAGTTACGGATATGTCATACATCCTCAATAATGTCACCAATCCAAAGCACATCAGAAGCAATGGATTTCAATGCTAAGTTCAATGAATGGACAATGCAAGGTGTCCAAAACACTTGTGGATATTTAGCTTCCACAATCATGCCAACAGCCTTGCAAACAGGTGCATTATCTATAATGATTTGCACACAAGAATCAACACCTACATCTTCAATAACTTTAATAAATAACTCACCCATAAATTGTGCATCCTTGTATTCTCCGAGTGTATCCACTACTTTCAAGAAAACTGGACCATTCAAAGAAGACACCATGAAGTTGATGAGTGGGTGTCGTGCTGGATCTGTCCATCCATCAGAAACAATGCTAACCCCAGATGTTGGCCACGATGCTTTAATAGGCTCAAGCATTTTTTGCACCTCTTTTTTGCCTTCGTCAACAATGAGGTTCTAAGCTTCTCTGAACCAAGAGGCACATACCATGATGGAGACCCGTGAGTTAGAGCTCGACACATCTCAATAAATAAAGGTGAACATGCAACATTAAATGATATGAAGTTTTGATAGAAAAAGAAGGCAATGGTGAGATCAAGCTCTTCCCGTTTCTCTTTTTGAAAAGTCGTGTCCATTGGACCAAGTGAAATTGCTTTTCTTTTTGCTGCTTGTACCCCAATAGAACTCTCAAATGGAAATTTGGTGGTGCCTTTCTTCAAAAATCGAAGGGGATCTTCATTCTTGGTTTTTCTTGATTTTGCAGCCACATTTACCATACCAATAGTGAACTCTTTTTCCATTTCTTTCCTCTTTTGTAAAATAATAGTTTTACAAGCTCCAACTCCACAACCTGGTAAAGCCAACAAATGGTCTTTCACACGGTAATATGTGCTTTTGAAAGAACTGTGGCAAAAGTTGCATCTCCATTGCACATTGCCTCCTCCCTTCCCCTTGGTGCTTGTCCCATCCTCTCTTGTGACATATTTCCACAAGGGATATTTCTCAATGTTGTCTTTAGGAGGAAGTCTTCCCTCAACATTACTTTGCAGCAAACTCTGATGATATTGGGAGAGGAGGGGTATCTCCAATGGAGACATTCTTCCCCTTCCTTTGCCCCCTACCTACTGCCCTTGATTGAGCCATGAATATTGTAAAAAAAAATAAACAAAACATGCACAAATTTGTAAAAAAAAAAATCATATACAAACTGTTGTAATAGAAATGCAAAAAAATAGAGATGAAATGCACTTACCTGGTGCTTGAATCTCCTTACCGAACGCTCCAAACCCTTAGCTCCTTGCTCCAAACCCTTAGCTCCTTACCCACAGCTCACTATTTGCAAAAACGAATGAGAGAAATGGTAAATAATGAAAAGAACAATGTTGTTTTTATGCTGCGAGTTTCACTTTTTTGGGATCAAATCCCAAAATCGGGACACGATGTGTCCTAATGGGACACGACTGGGATTCAATCGTGTCCTGTTAGGATACGTCGTGTCCCATTTTTTGATTCGAATTCCCATCGAACCGTTTCGAATTCATGGGATTCAGACACGTGGCTTGTTTTAGACGAATCCGGTTCAGAGGTGACCACACACCTATTCCACTGACTCACAACACAAGCAATTTTCTATTTTTTGTTTTTGGCAGTTTTCAAGTCCTAAACTTTCTAACGAACTATCGTGCGCGCCAAACAAAGATCGTATGCAAAAGTTATGACCCTAGGAAGTTGGCGTTCCAACTTACCCCATCGTGGACCATAAGCCTTGTTGAAAATTGTAGCACGGGAGGTCTTCTCTGGCTCGTGCCTTAGCCAAAAATACCACGAGTTTGTGTTTCCTTTACCATGGAGCGAGTTCATGGAGATGGTGAGCTTATCTTACAGTTTGTGGGATAAAGTTCACATGTAGTGTTGGAGGATCAGTCACATGGACCCATATTCAATTTGACTACAAGATCAAATGGCAGTTAGAGTTCAGATAGGACGAGTGGAGCTTCAGCCCTTGATTGAAGGAAACACGAGTTGTAACTCCAAGTTATGATTGGAGAAGAGAATCAGTTCAAACCCAATTAACTTGTCAACCACGAGTTCTAAATTTGGACTTACTGATTTAGCATGAATCGAAATCTATAAAGGATGAAGGCACATGTATTAATTCATCGTGGTGTGCACAAGTTTGTGTGAGAGCTCTTTCATTCTGAAGTGAGTATTGAGGAGACTTTCCTGTGGCATAATTGCGCTAAGAAATAGGAGTTGCATCCTAGGTAATAGGATGCCCTTAGCGCTAGGAAATAGGAGGCCCTTCGCGCTAGGAAATAGGAGGCTTGCGTGCAAGGAAATAGGGCTAGGCAGAGGCAGGAAGGAGGAGCTGAGATCACGAGTTTTGCAAGGTGTTTTAAGCTAGCACAGGTGAGAACAAGTTTGTTCTCAATTTGCTCTGGAAGAGATTCCGTTGCTCAAGTCTATCAATAAAATAATACAACAATGTGGTTTTCCCAGTTGGGTTTCCCAAGAAATCACATGTATAAATTTGTGTCACTGTGTTCTTTATCTCTACATTTATATTCCACTGCCTATCAATTAAGAAATTCTATATCTTTGTGAAAGGAAGTTTGGTTTCAATTTGTAGTTGCCTTATTTTCAGTTATTCAATAAGTAGTCGCAGAATTTCGTGGAAAATTAGCATGGTATCAAAGCAGAGATCAGTATAAAGACCAGCACCAAGTTCATTAGTTAGTGAAGAGCACAGATCAGAGTTTTAGAGACGCAGTTCTTGGGATAAGCAAGATGTTAGTTTAAGAACTGAGGGCAAATCACTATTTAGAGGGAGCCTCTAACAACTGTTCATGGAATGAGCAAATATCAGTAGTGTTGGAAGATCATGGGGTTCTTGAGCTTATAAAGTAGGTTATAGTTCCACCTCAAGATGCCCAACATAACAAGAATGATACCAAAGCAAGGAGGATTATCCTAAAAGGGGTCAAAGACCATATTATCCCTCATCTACATGGGAAGAAGGCAACATATGAGATGCTTAAAGCCATCTTAGATCTATATCAAGGTTCCAATAATGTCAAGAAGCTAGCTCTCACAAAGAACCTAAGAAGTATTTGGATGAGCAAAGGAGAGTCCATCATCGCATATCTCTCAAAATTCACTCAGGTTCAGGATGAGCTAGGTGGTGTAGGTGAGCAATAGCAGAAAGAAACTCTAGGACTCCATAAGTCTTGGTATGGTTCCTGTTGACCACTACGTGTCAACGACCCATAGCAGTACACCCCTTTTTTTCGCAAAAGGGATGCCGCATGATCGATGTGTCTGTGTCGTCCAGCTATCATCATCAGTTTGATCATCATGTTATAATGTAAACCCATTCTGCATGTATATTATGTAAATAATCTCAGCAGAATCATGTCATGTATGTAACAACCTAAGTAAACCTACCTTTCTAGTGATGATCTCCACTCTAGGAGGTTTTTTGTTTCACCGATCCATTCTCGGATGGTCGGCAGAGTTTTCCCCTCCAGTCTTACCCCAAAGCTGGAATGGATTTTGTCGCTAGGATCTTAGGTGAGTCCTAATGTTCTAGATCGAGTCTATGTAAAAGTAACTTGGAAATAAGCCTAACTATTTGGTTAGGTTATTTTATTACAAATTGCTTGGTCTACTGGATTATATTTGTGTCGAAAGATGGATAATCTGTGAGGGTCTACCACAAATGGGCTTTCCCCCTTATGATGTAAAAAATATGAAAATCGTGATGTCAAGCATCTTGAGGGTTGAAAAAATAATCTATCTCCTTGTAGGTTAATTAATTAAATTTTCTAGCCAAAAATTAATTAAAATCCTAAGCCATAAATTTAATTAATTCTAGGCCCTAGGTAAATTTAAATTCTCCAAGGACAAAATTCGCCAGTCCTAAAAAATTAAATTTTAAAAGGTCCCAGGACTAAGGTAAATTAATTATTTTGATAAATTTTAAACCTTTGATCCTTGGGGGTTAAGTCAAAGTCAAAATTTTGGGGAAATTAACTCAAAAATTCTATAGTTAATTAAAATGCATTTAATGAAAAATTTCGAATTTCCCCAAATATTTAAATATTTCGACGGATGAGAGTAAAAGAAATTTTAATCTTCACAACGGTCGAGATTGCTTTGACGAGGATCACTCGAACTAGACGTTGGAGGATTTATCATTAAATAGGAAGTCATTGTTGGAAGTTCTAAGTCTGACACATTAGAAACCCTTCATGCACTTTACTGATTTATTCCTACCTACTTGTTCTGTTAATTAACAAGTTATTTACCATGTAAATACTGGAACTAAATACAAATGCATGCTCAACACATTAACTGAAGGAAACAGAACCAAGCACACAAGTGACACCATTGTTTTTGGACTAATGTCCCTGGAAAAACCCAATGCAGGAAAACCGGTGCAGCTATCTGAGGGTTTGAATTATTAAGCAGTTTCAAAATACAATCTGGGTGCCAAATCCGGCTCTACCCAACAGAAAAAATTCTCGATAGTAGTACCTCTCTACTCGGAAGCAGATATTCCGACTAAAACCCGGGATAAACACTCCGACAGCTCCACAGCTCCAATCTGCCCCACGAAACCCCAACATCAACGTCTAGGGACTGCGTCAGCCTCTCTCTAGCCCAGCGTCACTCCGGCTTGGCCTACGTTAGTCTCTGGAGGCACTGCGTCAGCCCTCTGGCCTTCTGCGTCACCCACGCTGGCCCTCTGAAGCACTGCGCAGCTCCTGGTTGCCTCTGCGTGGGCCCTAGCTGCTTTTGCGTCCCTCTCTTCGGCTACTGTGTTGATCCTCCCAGTGCTATCTCTGCCTCTCTGCTTCTATATTCACTGCCCCTCAGTTTCAACTCTGATCACTCTCTCAACTTTCTCAGCAAACCTAGCCCCAGAAAGTCGAAATCTTGATCTCTTGGTGTGTTCTCCAAGTGACCCTCAAGCCTCCTCTTATACTTTTCTTCGTTGCAAAATCAACGATCGAGATTAAGTCCCTAATCAATGGCTAAGATTAGATCTAGCTTGATCCATGTCTTTTGGACCATTCTAACACAGTTTTATATTAATTCACATTAATATTTTATTTTCCCTAAGTTTCGACTTAGGGACTCCATTAAAAATATTAATAATTCTAATATCTCTCAAACTGTTTAGAATCTGCCCAAACCCTTTCTAGGTATTAAAGATCTCATGTGCCTGAGTCGCATAATGACCCAGCTCCCCACAGTGGAAGCATTTGACCTTAGAGAGGTCCTTCTTCTTCTGTTTCTCCTGCTTCCCCTCAGATGCTAGGGCAACATCTTCCTCCTACTTATTTATTCTAATCCCCTTGTCGCTGCTTCCCACCTTGCTCAGCGTTCTGATCTCTTCTTGGCGTAGAGCAGCCCACATTTCCTCCCAATCTGGAAAGGTCACCCTGCCCAGTATGCTCTGGACAAACACCTCCCAGTCTTCTATGACTGCGTTCAAGGCTGTTTTCACCATCAATTCTGGATCCGGTGTCCCCCCTGTGGAAGTCAGTTGATCCCGGATCTCCTCCAATCAACCAAGGAATGGGTCGATCTGTTCTCCCTTCTTCATCTGGTATGATCGCAGTTGATTTTCTAGTAGCATCTTCCTCTGCACGGAAGTATGCTAATACAACTTGGTCAGGGCCTCCCACATCTCCTGTGTCGTATTCTTCTCGGCAATATATGGTACTATATGATCCTTGACCCCGTCAAGGATCATACTCTTAGCCCTCACCATTGCATCCCCGTACCTGTCATTATCAACTAGGTCAACTGGGATAGCTATCGTCCTCAAGGTGAGGTGCTTGACACGATTCCTGTCTAGTACGGATAAGATTCTAGCCTTCCAGACTACGAAGTTTGAGGCTCCATCCAGTCTATCTTGGTCTCTTACTCCATATAGTGCGATTTCGCTGCTCCTCTACTTCCCTCCTAGAAGTTCTTGGTATGACTCCTCTGAGCCTCGATTTCCCTCCTGGAAACACTTTTGCCAATGTCGAGATGCCCCTCTCCAATTGTCTGTGCAACCACAACACTAATCTAGATTCCTTGGCTAGAAATCCACCTCGGCAACAACTCCTTCTACCTTGGTCTTGCCCTGTTAGGTATTGTTCTGAGTACAATACCCCACTAGCTCCACTCTGCAACTTACCCACAACCTCCTAAACCCTAGCAAATTGAAGGTTAGAGCTCCTAGGCTCTACGCAATCTCGGCACCAACAAATCAGCCACCTCAGCCAACTGCATTAGCCCTCCTGGCCTCTGCGTGAGCCTGCCTTTGCCTCCCTCAGCGTCTGCGTTGCCTCTTCCTGGCTCAACCTTGATGACACAAGCACTACATCACCCCTTCCTATTACTCTGCTAGGAGCAGCTTTAGTCACTCAGGACAATTGTTTTCTGTTGTTGCTACTCTGTTCGGCTGATGTCCTCAGTTCTCCTGTGATCTACAACCACGCTCTGATACCATGTTGGAATTTCTATGTCTAACACGTTAGAAACCCTTCATGCACTTTACCGATTTATTCCTACCTACTTGTTCTGTTAATCAACAAGTTAGTTACCATGTAAATATTGGAAATAAATACAAATGCATGCTCAACACATTAACTGAAGGAAATAGAAACAAGCACACAAGTGACACCGTTGTTTTTGGACTAATGTCCCCGGAAGAACCCAATGCGGGAAAACTGGTGCAACTATCTGAGGGTTTGATTTATTAAGCAGTTTCAGAATACAATCTAGGTGTCAGATCCGACTCACCCAACAGAAAAAAAAAAATCTCGGCAGTAGTACCTCTCTACTCAGAAGCAGATATTCTGGCTTAAACCCTGAATAAACACTCTGACAGCTCCACAGCTCCAATCCACCCCATGAAACCCTAGCGTCAATCTCTAGGGACTGCACCAGCCTCTCTCTAGCCCAACATTAGCCCAATGTCACTCTGACTTGGCCTGCATCAGCCTCTGGAGGCACTGCGTCAACCCTCTGGCCCTCTGCGTCACCCACGCTGGCCCTCTGAAGCACTGCGCAACTCCTGGCTGCCTCTGCGTGAGCCCTGGCTGCTTGTGCGTCCCTTTCTCCGGCTACTATGTTGATCCTCCCGGTGATATCTCTGTCTCTCTGCTTCTATATTCACTGCCCCTCAACTGCAACTCTTATCACTCTCTCAACTTTCTCAGCAAACCCAGCCCCAGAAAGTCGAAATCTTAATCTCTTGGTGTGTTTTCTAAGTGACCCTCAAGCCTCCTCTTATACTTTTCTCGTTGATAAATCAACGGCCGAGATTAAGTCTCTAATCAACGGCTAAGATTAGATCTAGCTTGATCCATGTCTTTTGGACCATTCTAACACAGTTTTATGTTAATTCACATTAATATTTTATTTTCCCTAAGTTTAGACTTAGGGACTCCATTAAAAATATTAATTATTTTAATATCTCTCAAACTGTTTAAAATCTGCCCAAACCCTTTCTGGGTATTGGAGATCTCATGTGCCTTAGCCTCTCCAACAATTTTTGTGGCTAGAGCACATCCGATGCTACCCCAAATCAACACTCCCTCTTAGTGAGGACCATGCTCTAGTAATACTCCTCATTGAGCATCACTCTGATCATCCGGCATCAGTCCCTGTGCTGATGGTAGGCCTGCTGCCCAACATCCTCTGCACTGTTGCATCTTGTACTGCTACCCATGGCCTTGTCACTGCCACTGCTGCATCCGTACTGCAACTCCCTCTGCATCTGTTTTGCTGCCCATGGCCCTGCCACTGCCACTATTGCATCTGCAACTCCTCTCATCATGTTGCATCGTGCTACTCATAGCACTACCACTGCTAACTGCTGCACTGCAACTCAGTTACTGAGAAGTAAGTAACTAATCTCCCAACCCTGGCATCTCCGTCAGGCTAGAAACACTCCTGAAGCTGAAGCTCCCTCTGTCATTTACAAGTGCTCCCTCTCTAACCTTTGCGTTGTTGCAACAACTCTGTGCATCTCGCACAGTTGCACACCTCTGTGCCATCCTGCATTGGTGCAACACTTTCGTGCCTCTCACACTGTTGCAACCTGCTAGCCTCACTGTGTCCTGTGAATCCTGCACTATAACTCCCTTTGTCACTCCATCCGCATCCGTCTCTACTGACATCGCTAGTACTACTACTCCTCTTCGGGGCTCTTGTAGCAAGGTCTAATCCAAAAGGTTGGGTACCTCGAGGATCATGCCCCTCATCACCTGTAATCGGCCTGACTACAGCTCGATGTCCCCCACTTCTTCTGAAGTGGCACATGAGCACTCATTGCACAATCATCGTCTGTCTCCACTTCCTTCACTGCCCTTGGTGGCGCTACCTTGGTCTCGAAGGCCTCTCCCTTACTCTTCTTCCTTGGACACTGGGTCGCATAATGACCTAGCTCCCCACAATGGAAGCATTTGACCTTGGAGAGGTCCTTCCATTTCTCTTGCTTTCCCTCAGATGCTAGGCCAACATCTTCCTCCTCCTCCTTCTTGATTCTCATCCCCTTATCGTTGCTTCCCACCTTGCTCGTCATTTTAATCTCTTCTTGGCGTAGAGCCCACATTTCCTCCCAATCTAGAACGGTCGCCCTACCCTATATGCTCTGGACAAACACCTCCCAATCTTCTAAGATTGCATTCAGGGTTGTTCTCACCATCAATTCTGGATCCGACATTGCCCCTATGGAAGTCACCCGATCCCGGATCTCCTCCAATCGACCGAGGAATGGGTCGATCTGTTCTCCCTTCTTCATCTGGTATGATCGCAGTTGATTTTCTAGTAGCATCTTCCTCTAAACGGAAGTATGCTGATACAACTTAGTCAAGGCCTCCCACATCTCCTGTGTTGTATTCTTCTCGGCAATATGTTATTATATGATCCTTGACCCCATCAAGGATCATACTCTTATCCCTCGCCATTGCATCCTCGTACCTGTCATTATCAGCCGAGTCAACTGAGATAGCTATCGTCCTCCAGGCGAAGTGCTTGACACGATTCTTGTCTAGTAGAGATAAGATTCTAGCCTTCCAGACTACGAAGTTTGAGACTTCGTCCAGTCTGTCCTAGTCTCTTACTCTCTGTAGTGCCATTTCACTGCTCCTCTACTTCCCTCCTAGAAGTTCTTGGTATGACTCCTCTGAGCTCGATTTCCCTCCTGGAAACCCTTTTGCCAATGTCGAGATGCCCCTCTCCAATCATCTATGCAACTGCAACACTAATCTGGATTCCTTGGCTAGAAATCCACCTTGGCAACAACTCCCTCTACCTTGGTCTTGCCCTGTTAGGTACTGTTCTGAGTACAATACCCCACCAGCACCACTCTACAACTTACCCATAGCCTCCTAAACCCCAGCAAACCGAAGGTTAGAGCTCCTAGGCTCTGTGCAATCCCGACATCGACAAATCAGCCTCCTCAGCCAACTGCGTTAGCCCTCCTGGCCTCTACGTGAGCCTACCTTTGCCTCCTTCAGCCTCTGCGCTGCCTCTTCCTGGCTCAATCTTGATGACGCAGGCACTGCATCACCCCTTCCTTGCTATTATTACTCTGCTAGGAACAGCTTCTGTCACTCGGGACAGCGGTTTTTTGCTGCTACTGCTCTGTTCAACTGATGTCCTCAGTTCTCTTGTGATCTACAACCACGCTCTGATAACATGTTGGAATTTCTATGTTTGACACGTTAGAAACCCTTCATGCACTTCACTGATTTATTCCTACCTACTTGTTCTGCTAATTAACAAATTAATATTCAAGTAAATACTGGAAATAAATACAATGCATGCTCAACACATTAACTGAAGGAAATAGAAACAAGCACACAAGTGACACTGTTGTTTTTGGACTAATGTCCCCGAAAAACCCCAATGCGAGAAAACTGGTGCAACTATCTGAGGGTTTGATTTATTAAGCAGTTTCATAATACAATCTGGGTGCCAAATCTGGCTCACCCAACAGAAAAAAATCTCGACAGTAGTACCTCTCTACTCGGAAGCAGATATTCAGGCTGAAACCCCGGATAAACACTCCGGCAGCTCCACAGCTCCAATCTACCCCACGAAACCCCAGCGTCAGCTTCTAGGGACTGCGTCAGCCTCTCTCTAGCCCAGCATCACTCCGGCTTGGCCTACGTCAGCCTCTAGAGGCACTGCGTCAACCCTCTAGCTCTCTGAAGCACTGCGCAGCTCCTAGCTGCCTCTGCGTGAGCCCTCGCTGCTTCTGTGTCCCTCTCTCCAGCTACTGCGCTAATCCTCCCGGTGATATCTCTACCTCTCTGCTTCTGTATTCACTGGCCCTCAGCTGCAACTCTGATCACTCTCTCAACTTTCTCAACAAACCCAGCCCCAGAAAGTCGAAATCTTGATCTCTTGGTGTGTTCTCCAAGTGATCCTCAAGCCTCCTCTTATACTTTTCTCATTGATAAATCAACAGCGGAGATTAAGTCCCTAATCAACGGCTAAGATTAGATCTGGCTTGATCCAGGTCTTTTGGACCATTCTAACACAGTTTTATATTAATTCACATTAATATTTTATTTTCCCTAAGTTTAGACTTAGGGACTCCATTAAAAATATTAATTATTTTAATATCTCTCAAATTGTTTAGAATCTGCCCAAACCCTTTCTGGGTATCGGAGATCTCATGTGCCTTAGCCTCTCCACCAATTTTCGTGGCTAGAGCACATCCAATGCTATCCCAAATCAACAGTCATTTGTCAGTTGATCCATCCGATCTTTGAGTCGCGTGCTTAGCAAGAAGCTCTTGTGTAATCTTTTTTCTGGATAATAAAGAAAGACTTTGGGGTTAAATTCTGTTGGTGTTACTCTTCATGGGAACACTGTAAGATGTGTTGTTTTCATGCATAATTTTTTCTAAAGCCATTGATGATAGCTTTTGAAGAGTAATTTGACAGGTATCTTGCTCAATCGCTGGAGTTTGAATAATAATCTAAATTTTGAACGTAATAGCAGGTATCTCTATTTGTCTGAATTTTATTATTATTTTCTCGCTTTATTTTGATGGCTATGTTGAGTTTTGCAGGGAAATTTTGATTGTAGATCATCGGGCGTTAGGGGAAGTTTTCAGTTGGACCAACCAACTCCCGATCTGTGTTTCTTGAAGAGTTCGATATGAAGGATATATGGCTTATACATTATTTCCTTGGATTGGAGGCTTGGCAAGGTGATGGTGAGAAGTTGAGTTCTTGGGACAAGGCAAGTACATGCAGGAGATTCTCAGGAGGTTTCATATGTAGGATTGCAGGCCCATGGCTACGCCTCTAATCACAAACTGGAGGAAGGTGGATGCTAGCAGAGCAGAGTGAGTGGATGCTACATTATACAGGCAACTCATCGGGTCGTTGATCTATTTGGCCAACACATGGCTTGATATTTGTTTTGCAATAAACCAGTTGAGTCAGTTCTTGATGGAACTTGCTTCCAAGCGTATTTTGAGGTATCTCAAAGGCACAGTAGATTATGGATTACAGTATAGACAGATTGATGATGTGAGACTTGAGAGCTTCACAGATGCAGATTAGGCAAGGAGCTCCACAGATCGAAAGAGTACTTCGAGTTGTGTCTTCAGCATTAGGTCAGCCATTGTTTCCTAGTTT
Source organism: Pinus taeda (assembly GCA_000404065.3). NCBI lineage: Eukaryota > Viridiplantae > Streptophyta > Pinopsida > Pinales > Pinaceae > Pinus > Pinus taeda. Next base: position 110,035 of record APFE030878153.1, read on the forward strand.
AGCAAGAAGCAGAGATCACTTGCACTCAATTCAGCGGAGGCCAAGTACATGGTTGCTCATTTCGTAGCATGTGAAGCTATTTGGATGAGGAAGTTGCTTGTGGGACTTTTTAGACAGGGGATGGAGCCTACTGTGATACACAGTGATAATCGAAGTTGCATAAGCTCTCTGAGAATCTAGTGTTTCATGATCGCTCCAAGCATATCGAGATTAGGTATCATCATCTCAGATATTGTGTGCAAAAAGGGGTAGTGAAGCTACCGTACAATCCAACATAGGAGTAAACAGCAGATATCTTGACCAAGGCATTGACAAGAAGCAGCTTCATCTATTTCAGAGACAAGTTGCGAGTTGTATAGAATCCCTTCCTTTCTAAGAGGAAGTGTTGAAAATTGCAGCGACGGAAGGTCTTCTTTGGCTCGTGCCTTAGCCATAAAGACCACAAGTTTGTCTTTCCTTTACCATGAAGCAAGTTCATGGAGATGGCGAGCTTATCTTCTAGTTTGTCGGATAAAGTTCACAAGTTCATGTGTAGTGTTGGAGGATCAGTCACATGGACCCTTCTTCAATTCGACTACAGGATCAAATGGTAGTTAGGGTTCAGATAGGACGAGTGGAGAAGGAAACACAAGTTGTAACTCCAAGTTATGATTTGAGAAGAGAATTAGTTCAAACTTAGTTAACTTGTCAACCACAAGTTCTAAATTTGGACTTGCCTAATTTAGCATGGATAGAAATCTATAAAGGAAGGACAAAGGCACATGTATTTACTATTAATTCATTGTGGTGTGCACAGGTTTGTGTGAGAGCTCTTTCATTGTGGAGTGCATATTGAGGAGACTTTCTTATCGCAGAATTGCGCAATCATGCGCTGAGAAATAGGAGTTGTGTGATAGGAAATTGGAGGCCCTTTGATCTAGGAAATAGGAGGCCTGTGCACAAGGAAATAGGGCCAAGCAAAGGCAGGAAGGAGGAGTCGGGATCACGTGTTTTGCAGGGTGTTTTAAGCTAGTACAGCAGAGAACAAGTTTGTTCTTAGATTTCCTTGTAAGAGATTCCATTGCTCAAGCCTATCAATAAAATATTACAACAAAGAAAGGGTTTTCCCAGTTGGGTTTCCCAAGAAATCAAGTGTATAAATTTGTGTGACTATGTTCTTTATCTCTGCACTTATATTTCGTTGCTTATCAGTTAAGAAATTATGTATCTTTGTGAAAGGAAGTTTGGTTTCAATTTGTAGTTGCCTTATTTTCAGTTATTCACTAAGTAGTCGCAGAATTTCATGGAAAATTAAGAAGCCTTTGGCACTTCATCTCCTAGGGTTAGGGTTTTGCATGTTTAGGATTTCTCATTGTTTCTTCATGACAGAAAGGCCTTGAGCCTCATTGTAACACAATTCAAGAAGACGTGTAGCCATCACATCTCTTCTCAAAGATAAGTTACCATCATTCAAGCTGATTTGCTTTCATTCTGCATGTAAACAGTTTCAGCTTTTCCAATTTATTAATTGAAGTTCAATTTCATTGTATCTCTATGTTTGATTTTAAATCTGTATTTCATTTCGTTCCCTTTTTAAATTTGGATCAACCTTGCCTTCACCAAATTCTGTTGTCCACAACTTTAGCTTTGACAGTGCACCTCAAGAGAATCCAGTGATGACAAGCATCAGTGGTATCTTCAGGAATCACAGGGGCATCCCCATCTATGCCTATACTAAGATTATAGGACATATTATTAATAATATCACAAAGCTTCAAGTTGTTAGAAAGGTCTCAATATGCAAAAGAGTTGGGGATATTCAAAGGAGATTCTGTCATTACTATTAAAATTTAGAATGTGAAACAAGTTTTCAATGATCCCAGCAACGACATTCTTGCAAGTAATTGTTGCCTCATTACACTGTTAAAGAGGATAAAGCCTCTAGGGGCGGCAGGTGCTGAAAGGGGGGGCGGGGGGGGTTTTGGGGGGTGATCCTTAGCCCCAGAGGACAAGTTGAAATATCATACTCCTGGAGCCTAGGCATAGCCCCAAATGATCAAACGGATTGATATGCCTATTGCAAGGAATTAACTATCTAAAAACCTTCGGGGGGTGGGGGGTGATCCTTAGCCCCAGAGGACAAGTTGAAATATCATACTCCTGGAGCCTAGGCATAGCCCCAAATGATCAAACGGATTGATATGCCTACTGCAAGGAATTAACTATCTAAAAACCTTCCATTGCACAAGATAGCTATAATAGGGGATTCAAACTATATCATCAAACACCTAAACCAAGGCACCAGTCCTTGTAAGTTGAAGCTGCAATTAATTTACGAGAGAATCAAACTCAGCCTAAGCACAGTTCCAGAGTTCAAAGCCATTCATGTTCTTTGCACTGGCAAATCAAGCTACTAGACAGCCCTCTGGAACCTTGTGGGTGGGCACCTCCACTCAAACCCGCCCAATCCCATGATCCAAGGAAGCAAGGCACATGCAATACAATTGGAGAGCAAGATATCAAGATCAATAGAAATCTGAAGCAGGTCCTAGCATGTGAAACGATCACCGCTCACCTAGGAAGGGCATTAAATGCCCTGCAGCATCACCTCTTGTTACCTGTGTGGAACGTATGGAGCAATACATTCTAAGTCTCAATGCAAAGGGAGAGTTAACTCAGGCATGGGAACTATGGAGCCGTGAGCTCTACATAGAATGAAGACCCCATCCTTCAATCATGAAGTTAGTTGGGTCACCGTGGTGCATTTGTGTAAGCATGTTGTCATTATGCTCTGGTGCGCATGGAATGACACAGGCATTAAAAAGGGTCTGGCCCTGGGTTCCCTTCCAGATGCATATCCTATTTACTCCAAAGCTTCATAATCAACATTCTGGTAAGAATTTGCAGAGGATAACAGACAAGGGACAGTGTCTCCAATCATCAAGGGCATGGCAACTCGTGAAGGAAGCAAAAAGAGGTTCTCAGCAAGAGGTATTCAACCTCCAGGAGCAGCAAATGGTCCTCAGTCTGTACACAGAGCAACTAGCAGTGGAGCTCACATCTACCATGGAGATGAACGTTGATTTAGAGGCAGACAGATCAAATTGACAGATTGAGAAAATAATTAGAGGGATTGCAGCTGCAAGAATCTTGTCCTTTCCTGCGGCACCACTTGATTTGAATATCACAGCTCCCTTGGTAATTCTTGACACAGACAGTTATCTGGTAGCATGTAGCCTAATAAACCAATATGAAAGAAAAATGTTGCAAGTATAGAGATGTTTTTTACAGAGAATTTACTTACAGACATCCATGGAATTTTGGTTGTCCTAGTTAGGAGAACATGTTAAAAGCAGGCCATCTGTAGGAAGGTTAATGAAAATCTGGCTCTGTAAACACTATTCTGTAATCATACTGTGTGGCAAACTCAGAATTTGATAATACAATCTAGCAGTTACTGTTAACAAAATAAAAGAGGATAATACCTCTGAAAAATGACTTCCAGAGCCTCGGATTTCATCACATCCGATATGCAGGTATAACAGTGACAAACTAATCGGTTAACACAAGGGTGAAGGATGACTGAGGAGAAGTTTGCTTTGCCGGCAGCTGGCAGAGACTGAGAGACATGCACCTGAAAAGTGAAAAATGATCAAAGGGATCTGATGCAAGCTGACAAATTTGACCCGGTGTCCAGGAAAGATCTCAAACCAGATGCCACTAGGAGAATGACCTAACAACATCTATGCATATGGGAAGCAGCAGAAGGCAGACTCTTACCCACTATGAATTTCATAGTATGAATATTGAACCACGGTTTTGGGGCCAAGCCGCCAAGGAGACAAACACATCAGAGATTGATCTGTGTGATTTGAATTTACTTAATATCATAGACAGCAACAAAATAATTAATTGTAGGGTATGTAGTTATCAGCGAACAATTAATTTTTTTTGGAATGCTGATGTTATAGAAAGCTTTAGTAAGGATGGTAGATCTAATGAAGTACTTATAAACTGCCATATTTCTTTTCTTTTGTGGCCAAATCTGCCAAACAGTAACGAATCTTTCAGTGCCTTAGTTCTCGATGATTCCATTTAAGAGCTTACCCTCATTCATTGACAAAACAAAATGCAATCAACTAGATTATAATTGATTCTCTAACAAAAGATTTTAAGTTCTTACTTCTCTTCTGCATTCCAGAGCCTCCCTGCCACAGATTGGCAAGCTTCCTTTACTCTCTGCACAATCAATCAAAAGTATGAAATATGTTAAAACTTTACACGTGCCAAAAAGAAGTTGGTACTACGTAAATTGAAAAACACAAAAAAATTGTATCTGTTGAATCAAGCACTCCATGAAAGTTTTAACTATAACCATCTATATCTATCCACGAGAGTGGTTAAAAAGCGAAGCAAATATGTTAAATCCATCCCCATTATTGAGCATGGGACGTTTAGAACCGACCTCATTATAAGGGCTTCGGGTGGCAATGCGATCCTCATTTATTAAATATATCTGCACAACAACGCAATTTTTTTGAGTCTGTGGACTTCCATCCAATGGCCTGTATGGGCTTGATTTACTGCACTCGTAATCCTGCGAAGACTGGAACTTTGCTGGGCTTCTTTCTCCAGAACTGGTCAGTCCTGTTAGCAGAGGAACAATTATAAAACTGTTACTAGGAAGCACTGCATGCAGAAGTCAGCCTACCAATATAGGGTATCTACTATCCAATCAAAGTTATATCCTATTGCATACAAATATATTGAGATCTACCTTAACCCGTGATCTTAACCACCAATAGAGATCAAATAAAAACTCTAGCCACATGGAAGATCCAGTGTTGAGACAGATCTATGCTAGTTTACTTTTTATACATTTTTGTTGGGCCTTTTTCTTCTACTTTTTTGACATGAGATCAGAACTCTGTTTCCTTTTCATTTTAGTTTATTAGCAGTCCACATGTGACACACGTGACAGATCTCTTCCACCCCAGGTTATAAGAGCACCTAGCTACTCTCCGTGCAATAAAGAGCAATCACAGAAGGGAGGTACTGATTGATTCAATCTGTGCCAAACTTAAAAGTTTAAGAGATCATTGTTTCAACCATATGCTGATTAATTTTATGTTTAGAATTTTTGAGATGCCCTTTAACCAATTGGCAATATACAAAGTAAACATATACAGTATAGAACTTCATAGGAATTCCTTCCTTGGGAATCTCCATCTAGTACCTATCAGACGGGAGAACATATGAAGTCTTTTCCTGAAAAGGAAGTACAAACAAGTATGGTTCTGGCAAACATTCCATTGTATCCAATAAAAGATATCCTGATAAAGCCCTGAGGATGAGCTCAATTGGTCGAGTCCCTGTCGTTAAAGCACCTTTGCTATTGAGAGGTCACGGGTTCAATTAGCTTGACACTCTTGGGCTCAAGATCCATGGTTAAGCCAGCAAGAAGTGATCCCTTCGGGTGCATCTGCATGGTACAAATATTCCATGGACGAAGCAGTCACCAATCTCCAAGATCCGTGAACCACATAAAAAAAAGATATCCTGATAACATGCAATGACCCGGAGCGGAATAAAATAGAACCATAAACCTGCACACTACTTGACAAGTTCAGATTCCAGAATACCCTCATTTTTAACTCTAATTACTCACTAAGGGTATTATATTGGTGAAAGTGATGACAATCATTACTCGAAAAATCACAGACTAGGTAATTACAACAGGCACAAGAAATACATCAAGCTAGAACTCCTAGACTAGGCATTACAATTACAACAGGCACAAGAAATACAACAAGCTAGAACTCCTAGACTAGGCATAATAATTACAACAGGCACAACTTACAAGAAATACATCAAGATTGAACAACTAACAGGTCATGAATCATGCCCACGGAATCTTGGATAGACAGTGATCGGGTGCACTGTTAAGGCACTCCTAGATGTTAAGTCACTGGTTCAATTCCCCACCCTATTCGGATGTTATTCTTAGGCATGACCATGACATAGCCTCACCGTAACTTACAAACAAACAAAAAACAGGTCATGAATCATGATATATCAATCAGCAGAACATAAGCCACTACCATTAACAGTAGCTTTGATACTAGTGAAAGAAATATTGCAATTCAAGATCACATCTAATGATGGTATGCCAATGTCAAGGAAATAACAAAAGGGGCTTCATACCCCTACATTCACTGTCCACGGAATGATTAAATGTTGGACATGACAATTGACTAGTCCCGGTGTAGGAGTGTAACTGTTCCAACTATGTTACTTTTCTGTAGCATCCATTCTTCTTTCAAGTTTCAACCTCATAAATAGCCTCTTTCTAATGGGAAGTTGGAGAGAGAGAGAAATTTCAAATGACCCAATCTCCCTTAAATTAATATGATTCCAGCTTTCACAAATGCATCCTATTTAGATACTAGTGAAAGAAATATTGCAATTCAAGATCACATCTAATGATGGTATGCCGATGTCAAGGAAATAACAAAAGGGGCTTCATACCCCTACATTCACTGTCCACGGAATGATTAAATGTTGGACATGACAATTGACTAGTCCCGGTGTAGGAGTGTAACTGTTCCAACTATGTTACTTTTCTGTAGCATCCATTCTTCTTTCAAGTTTCAACCTCATAAATAGCCTCTTTCTAATGGGAAGTTGGAGAGAGAGAGAAATTTCAAATGACCCAATCTCCCTTAAATTAATATGATTCCAGCTTTCACAAATGCATCCTATTTAGATACTAGTGAAAGAAATATTGCAATTCAAGATCACATCTAATGATGGTATGCCGATGTCAAGGAAATAACAAAAGGGGCTTCATACCCCTACATTCACTGTCCACGGAATGATTAAATGTTGGACATGACAATTGACTAGTCCCGGTGTAGGAGTGTAACTGTTCCAACTATGTTACTTTTCTGTAGCATCCATTCTTCTTTCAAGTTTCAACCTCATAAATAGCCTCTTTCTAATGGGAAGTTGGAGAGAGAGAGAGAAATTTCAAATGACCCAATTTCCCTTAAACTAATATGATTCCAGCTTTCACAAATGCATCCGATTTAGATATAATCCCAATTTGAATAAGAAATTGCATAAATATGATAAAAATCTAAGGAACACTACTCATAGTCAACTGCATTCAACATATATCTATACACACCGCTTTAATGCTCCACAAATCTTCATCACAAAGTATCCTTGAATATTATTGTTTTTCATATCATGCGACAATTTGGTCCCTTGCACAAACAATATCTTATTTCCACCAAGAAGCTGCTCTTCATTACCCATAAAGTGGTGTCTTCAGTGTGTCCCTCACAAAGCACTATTACTTAATTGATATTTTCTTTGTACGAAGATGATGATAACATCATCCATTCTTGTATTTAGAATCACTCACATGTTTTGAATCCAACAATTTTCATTTTCTCTTGTCAGAGTTTGGTCCATACTATATAGACCACACCACGCTCTCTAAATGGTGACCTGTTTAGTTCTTATTCCCATCTTTGACCCTTTCAGTAATTCTCATCACAGTACGTGTATTAGTTAATTTAGTTCAAGTTTGATCCCATCCAGATAGATCTCAATTTTGTTTATAGCAAAAAGTTTACTGCCTTAACAAATTTTAATTTCTTAGAATTTTAACTACCAATAGCTTACTGCATTAACACGATTTCATTTCTTAGAATTTTATCTCATCTATGAAATGCTTTATCTCTCAAGAAACAGGCACCTGATTCATATTCTCGTGCTCCACGTATAGAAGACAAGTTAAGTGGAGGAATTGCGTCGATCTGCAAAAGAAGCAAGCACAAACGATATTCATCATTTCAGATATAATTGTTCAAAAGAAAGTATGAATATGCCAAAGAGGACAACAAGATTTATCGACTAGAATTATACACTTGCTACAATCTGGGGAAGCAAACTAAGAGCTTTTACAACATTCTCCAATTGATGCTCAGGATACGTCCAAACCCTGTGAAAAAACCAGCGCCCACATAATCATATTCAATAAGCCCAAGAAATTTATAAAAATGATTAGGCTCAAACTTAAAAAATCATTTTTGAGACAGAGAGATAGAGCGAATATGTTGCACACAGATAGTTGAAAGAAAGATCCATTCAATTGGCTATATCTAGTATGTCAATAAATGATTAAACAGAGAAATTAATTTTAGCAATTAAGGTAACAAATTCTACATCATGATTATGAAAATCTTTTATATTACCAGTAAATAGTTACTGGAAATCACATCCTCCCAAAGACCAAAACCAACACTTACAACAATGCCTTTCAATCAGTGTTGCGAGACTTGCCAATTAATCAGTAATTTCAACAACAGTTGAGAAATCGCCATGAAAATATTGACCATTTTAGAAAAACTCAACTAACTCGAGAATGATTGGAATCTTCCAGAGTTTTTCCAAAAATTTGTTTTTTTGGGCACAAGTTTGTCCTAAGTTGGGGTTTTTAGGGTCCTTTTTCTCACTTTTGCTTGCATCTTTCAATTCAGTTAGTGAGAACTTGACTTCTGTGTTACCATGGAAGAGAAACGTAGTGTTTAACGTTTATCCATCAATGTTCCACGGGGACACGTCCACCAAGGTGGGGGGGCACGCTCCACACATTTCACATGCTACCAGGATGGGAGGACACCTGGGAATACATATTGATGACACTAGATATTGATGACCTTAGACACTTTTTACTACTTTTGAGTTTGAGTAATTTCAATTTACTATTCCAGTATTCATTTTTGCAAATTACCCGTGATAACTTTTTCCCTAAGTTACATTTATCTTCCACCAACATGCTGAAGGAGTTGAATTTATCTTGGGAATATGGAGAAGGTTGTTGAAGAGCAGCATGGCAGGGTCAAATGCAAACTTTGCCCATAGGTTTTGTGTAGAAGGATTACTGTTTCAAATGCCATCTTGCAAGAATTCCAGGCAAATATACTAAGCCCTATCCAAATGTCAGACCAGAAGTTCAACAAGTTTTTGCAGCGATTGAAAAAACTAGGAAGAAAAAATAAGGAAAACAAATTTTGATACTTGAACTTGAACCAAGTTGAGTAAAACGGAGACCAACAGGCATATCTATGGGCATGTGAAGTGACATAAGCTCGATTTCTTTGTTGTCTACAGGGAGTACATCACCTTTCTCGTAACAAGCACGGAACCAGAGAAAACCTTCATTCTCTTCAGATATTAAAAAATACAAAATGCAAAAGCAGATAGGATTGTAAGGAAGTGTTTCCTATGGGTGACAATGGACATGTTCTTTAGCATTGCTAAAAACAATCCATTCTATAGGCAATATTTGATCTCATTGCTATTGTTGGGCCCAAATAGTGTATGGATTTCCCACATTGAATAGTATTTGGAAGCTGAATTTTGGATATTCTTTGGAGCTATTCTTGATTTAATGGAAGGAAATATTGCATGCTATCTTGTAAGTAAATCCTATTGTTGAATATCTTTTCTTGAATGTCTAATGCGTAGAACTATTGATTCTACGTTAAATTTGTGCCCTAATGTGTGGAAGATCAATTTATTTCAGAATATCTAGATGAATGTTGTATGAATTACTCATCATAACATATGATGAATGTTCCTAGTGGTGATCTCCTTTAGCTCTTCAACGAAACTCCATTTTTCCATTGAATGGGTAAATGTTGAAAATTTGATAGGTAGGGCATCAAATTTCGACCTCCTTGGGAACAAATTTGGCTTACCTTAAGCATCCTCGACTCCATATGCCCATAGGACAAGGCACTAGTCCAATCCCTTGGTGACGATCTTGCAATTTCCTCCATAAGTTTCTCTCCTTAAATTTGGTCCTTTTGAAGCATATGAAGGAGAATTTGGGGCTCAAAGCAAAATTTTTGGGAGGAGGATTTTGGGTGGTTTGAGAGCCTAAACATCAAGACGTAAGTCTTGACTACATGGCTTATCATTTTGGTGGGCATCCGCTCAAATTTCATCCATAAAATCTCTTGCCCTAGGTGTTGCTCTATGAGGGGAACCCTAGCTTCTTCTCCCTCAATTTGAGGACTTTCTTTAAGGTTTCATGAGTCTTGTATTCGTTGGAATCCATCACAATGAACCTTTTCACTTTAGTCTTGACCTTTGGAACTCCCATTATCATCAAATACATCAAACCCTGGGTCTTGCACCTCCATTTTCTAGGTCTTTTCATTGAGAGTGAATTGCTTCCTTACAGAAGCCTTTGAACTTGTATTGTATCTCTCTCTTGAATGAGCCTTAGTGGGATCATCTTTTACCTTAGCCTATTTATCTTAGAATTCATCTCTTCCTCTCTTACTGGGACTCCTCCCATCAGGGAAAGCTTGTGAAGAGGAGGGGGTTTGGCTAAGGTGACATTGGGCCTCTACCCTGTCGCACACATTTTGTCAAAGCTCCAAGGAAGCAGAATTGCCAAACTTTTTCAACAAAATCGGGTCATCTATCAACAGTCAGCATGCCATTGTAAACCCATTCTGCAAGTTATATAATGTAAATGATCCTAGTAAGACCTTGAGTATATGTAACAACCTAGGTAAGCCTATAATTTTGATGATGAATTTCATCCTAGGAGGTTTTTTAACCTCGTTGATTACCTATGTTTCTAGACACAGCTAATCAGAAGAATTTTTTCCCTCCAGCTTAAACCCCAAAGCTAGGGTGGAATTTATTGTCAAAATCTTAGGTGAACCCTGGTGTTCTTAATCGAGTATGATGTAAAAGTGATTTGGGAATAATTCAAGCTAGTTGGCTTAATTATTTTATTACAAATTACTTGGTCTACTAGATCGTATTGTGTCGCAGATGGGTTGTGTCTTGAGGGTTTAAGCCCCTTTTGAGGGTTCTAATGTAAAATCTTATGTATTAGAGGGTGGAAAATAAATAAATCCCCTCATGTGTAAATTAATTAATTTTCCTGGCAAAATAAAATTAAATCCTAAGCCAGAAAATTAATAAATTAGAGTCAAATTAGGTCGTCTTAGGAAAATTAATTCTCCAAGTGGAAAAAATCGTGGGTCTTAAAGGAATCAATTTTTTTAGGTCCTCCACTATGGGAATATTGTCTATTCAGCTTGTTGATCTGTGGGTCAATTTACTGTTGTAATAACTTATTACAAATCTAAAATATTACTGAATACATCATCATAAAGTAAGCTAGACACATAAATTTACTTTTGCTCGTCACTGGAAACTTGTGTACTTCATGTGTTGGGCAAAATTTATAATTTAGAGTGATTTTCTACTGCTCTCATAACACTAATAAGTGCTGAAATTTTCTGAAGTACTATTTTTCTATTGCTGTCATAACACTAACAAGCGCTGAAATTTTCTGAAGTACTACTGTTAATTTGACTGTTGAGATCTAACACTTGTGTGGTTTACTCTAAGTTTGTAAAATTTCTAGAATTTGGCACCTAAAGCACTCCTGCTCTAGATCTGATCTTGTGATAATTGGAATCTAATTGGCATCTTTGTATTTGGTAATCACTCTAAGTATTGGCATCTAAGTTTTCATTTGGCTATCTTGAATGGTGATTGGTTTATCTTAAAGTGGTATCGAACATTGTTGAAAAATTGGCATCTTGTGAGAATTTGTTGAAGTTTTGCACTTGTGTCTCTAAAGCAATTTATCTTGTTCAAGATTTTCATCTCATCATTTTTAAGTACTCTTGCTATAAGCCAATGCACACTAAGTACTTAAGTAACATAAACAAATCTTAACTCAAGATAATATCACTCATGATCTCTTGCACAAGCATCCTAGATCTAGCTTGCATTAAAACTTACCTCCTAGCATCAGCTAGGTTGATAGAAATCTAGGGCAACCCTTCTCACCTAGCTTGAGGGGCTTGGCAACTCTTCGGTGGTTAACATGGTGACCTTGCAGTCGTCAAAGCCACAGTCTCTATAGCGAAGGAGGCATCGGGTGATAGGAGCACAACAGAAAGTATCATTAATCAGACCCTAGCTTGCTTCCCATTGGCCTCCTTCCTACAACCTACCTTGGAGCCCAACTTCAAAATAGTTAAGGGAAGATCATACTTAGACTAAGCAGATAATTAAAATCAACCAGGATCATTGCACCTCACATAGGTCCTACGACTTGCATATCATATAGGTTAGTTAATCATTCAAGTAGCGGGTGTCCATCCGATCACTTGGTCTTGATTTATCACAAGCAAGAATTGTGACTCCAATAAGGCACTAGTCTCATACTTAAAATTTAATCTAATCATTAATCATGCTAAATTTAACCAAGTAACCAAGGCCCAGGCCACTCATCTGTGTCTCCCAAACAAGTTGGTTCCCAACTTGTTTCCTTCACCTCATTCCATAGGGACTACCCCCATAGTCTATTGTTGGGAGACAGCTAGGGAGTGGGCGAGAATCACAGTGACAGCCCCCGCCTTGAGCAGTTGTCGCAGTGCCTGTACAATCTGGGTGACAACATACCCCATAGTTAGTAATTTGTCTAGATTTTGTCTTGTAGAGTTTCCCTCTCCAAGGCCTGCTAAATATTGTGGTAACATTTTTGGTGTTGTTGCTAGGGGCACTAAGCGTGTGCCCTATCCCTATACAACAATATAGATCCTTATTTGGCAACTCTATGGGAAGAAGGAAGCCCTAGTTCTTCATTAAGCCTCAAATTCAATGCTTGTAGGGTGAAGCAAGCATCTTTCAAGGCATTTCAAGTTCGCCCTGGAGACTCCATATTTGAATCTTATGAAAATTTGCATGGCAAGAAATGGCTCACTGGAAAGGCCCTTTTATATGTTTCATGACGATGATCCTCAATCAAATTGATCATGAGGACATGAGATCATTGGATATTGTCTATGATTGGCAGGTGGTTTTCATCATGGGAAAAGCATCATTCATATCCATGGGCACCTTCAACACATCAATAGGCTTACACTTTGCCTCATATTATTCACGAGAAGATACACTTGGACCAACATGCCCCAGTCGGCTTAGCAATGATCACATGGTTTGCCAACTAATCTGAGGCCCAGATGAGGTTTGTCTCACCCCTTGAGACAAGGGAGGGCTAGCACCATCCTCAGAGCCCTCAATGTTGAAGCAAAATAAAGCTATTTCATCACCAAGAGACCCATGAGACCAGCTTTTGTGCCCCAAACCCAAAACTAGGGTCCATAGTATAATTTGCATGGAAGTCTAGGGGCCAACCCCTAGACCTTGATTTTTGGAGCCCTCTACACTCATTTTGGCACTAGAGAAGCCCAATGCTTGTCTAAAGGAGGTTTGTGCATGCATGACATCGGCATTTCGACCCTCTATAGGTTAATTATTATGTTTTTACATTGGCCATAAGGTCAGTGTGTGAAATATCGCAAGTCATGGCTCCCAAAGGACTTCCTCCAACTTGATATAGACCATCAACCCTAAATCCAAGTGTGAATGCATCTTTAGGGTTTCTTTGCCAAATACATACCTTTCCATCAATGAATGCTACCTTGAAGTCTTTATCTTCCATCACAAAAATTTATACCAAGTTCTTCTTCAAATCGGGCACATACAACACTTCTTGTAGATGAATGGTTTGACCTTGATTCAAGTGAAGAGTAACAGTACCTATCGCTTTCACGGGGTAGGTGGCATTATCTCCAAGTATGATATCCAAATTAGTCTTCTTTTCAATCAAATTTGAGAGGGCCTCCTTGTACCCGATGAAGTGCCTTGAGGCTCCATTATCAATCAACCAATGATCCAAAGTATCCGGAGGAGAGGTTGTAAATAGAGCGGAAATAAGATAAAACTCCTTTTGTTTTTCTACAACATTACTTTCTTCATACCTAGAATTTCTCATCCTTTTGGGAGGTCGACCATTCCACATTGAGCAGCGGGAGCATTCCTCTTTCCTTTATTGTTGAACCTATTGTTTCTTTGATTGCCATTGCCTTTGAAATTGTTCACGTTGTTGTCATCATCCCTTAGAGAATCTTTCTTGTGAGGACACTCTCTAGCATAGTGGTCGAACCTGTTACAAAGGTACCACCTTCCTTTGCTTCCTTCTTTGAATACTTGCTTGAACCCTGAATAGCATTATTTTTCTTCTTTGCATGAGCAAAGAAAGCAGTAGGTTCATTTCCATTTGAGGGCTTGTCTCTCTCCATCATCCTCGTCTCCTCTTGAGTGCATCAAGCCAATAATTCATCGAAACTAGGAATCCTGTCATTGTTGAGAATGGTGGTGTTAAACACATCCCATGATCTTGGAGGACCTCCAAGTGCAACGAGAGTGACCTCCCTATCAGCAATAACTTCTCCAATAGATAGAAGGTCATTCTTGATTTGTGTGATCCTCATGAAGTAGGATTGGATAGACTTCCCTTGATCCATCTTGATGTCCTTCAACTTGTTCTTGAGAAAGAGGATTCGATTTGCATTGTTTACTTTGAACATCCCAACCAGCTTATCATACATCTCTTTAGATGTTCCTAAATCATAAATATAAGCAACCAAATGCTTTTGGATGGATTCTATGATAATTCTCTTCGCTTTGACCTCACCTTTCTTATGCTTCGTCTTTGCAATAGCAGATGCATTTAAAGGAGGCTCCACCACTCTTCCCTGCACAGTCCATGGCATCATGCTCTTCCAAAGTGAAGTCCAAAGTCATCTTCCATGCATGATAGTTAGATTTGTCCTTGAGCTTATCCTCAGATTTGAAGTAAGATGTAGTAGCCATTGAGGGTCGTACAATCTTGTCTAATAGATCTCCCTCAGTGATTGCTTTTCTCTCTCTTGCTTGGGCTTTGTCTTCACCTGGTATGTTCCATGCTTAGCACAATTACTTCAATGTTCCTTCAACAGCCCAATGACAATTTCCAATTTAGTTTTCCAATAGCAATCACATCAATAGTAACTGTAGATAGAACATAAAATAAAATGCAAAAGACAAGCCAAGACAAGAGGACACCAGATTCGGTGGATGCCAGAGAAAAACCCCAATGTAGGGAAAACCCTTTAATCAAATCTTTTTATTATTATATCAAATGTTCAACAGTGAGAGAGAGTACAAAAGTCAAAATAGCCTTGCCAAATCTTTAGTCAAATTCAGCCCCTAACCAAAAATTCAACGGTGGTCAAAACAATAGCAAGATGTCTCCTTTGAAGCTCAGTAAAACCCAATCAAACTCAATCTGAACAAGAGGTCAAAATCAGCCCAAAAACAGTCCCAAAGTCAACGGTCAAACTTCTGACCTGAAGTCTGTGGTCAACCTGCAATTTTTTGCTGCAGTCAAAGTGCCCAGAATGACTTGGTTTCTGTGCCAAAGTGTATGGCCAGCCCAAACATAAATCTGCCCAGAAAATTGAAGTCAAAATTTCCCTGGAAAGTCAAAGTCAACGCTGGTCAATACTAGTCAAACTGCAGGAAAATCTGAAATTTTCAGCCCTATAATTCTGTCTGAATTTCATCCTCCTTTGCCATATGTGTGAGAGAAAAATTTGCCCAATAACTGTACGAACTGATGAGAAAAGGAGAGAGAAGAATGTGAGTGATGATGATGCCAAATGAGGTGAGAGGACACTTGTATTTATACAAGTCGTTGAGGGTGGAGAGACATGTCTATTGGGCTTCATGAGCCTACATGATGATGTGGCTGACTTGAACAATTTGCACAGGAGTGGGCATAAATTCAAAAACACACTTCTGCTTGCCCAAAGTTGGTGATCTTTAGGTCGATTTTGGTCCTCTCAAAAAGTGGAATTTAATGCAATAATTATCTCCGTCAAATGAGTTGTCCAAAGCTGAATTTGGCCCTAGTTGCCAATTTTAACACCCTCAAATACACAAGCACATGTTTTGTTGCTACCCATGCTCCTACCTTGGCTCCAACATAAACTTTCTCAAGGTGTTCACAGCAAAACAAACATGGGACTCCTACCCACTTACTTCAAAGCCTTGATGTTGCTCTATGTACAGTTCTCCCTCAATGATCCCATTAACGAAATTTGTCTTCACATCCATCTAATGTATCTTCCATCCCATAAATTAAACCAAGGACATAACTAGTCTAGTGTACCTAGCAACTGGCACAAATGTCTCCTTGTAGTCCACTCCATCTCTCTGGGGGAAGAACCCTCTCACCACAAACATGATTGAACTTCTCAATGTTTTAGTTTGTTGCATGCTTAATCTTGTAGATCTACCTAGAACTCAAAACTAACTTCCCCTTTGGTCTCGACACTATGTCCCAAACATCATTCTTCATGCTTAAGGTATACTCCACCATGGCATCCTATCAAACTTGTTGGTCCACTACTTCTTGAACCTTAGAAGACTCAAAATCTCTCACTAATGCCATCCAAAACCTCTTACTCAAAGATTTGCTCTCTAAATGTTCTCCTAAGAGTCTCAACATGCTCTCAAGCTTCCCTCAAGTCTAAGTGACTGATTGAGATCTCTTGCTAGAAGTGGAAGGGGCTACTATCTACCCCTCTTCACCTGAAGGTTAATGTATTGCTCTAGCAATCACTGGCGATCCAAGCTCAACCTTCCAGGTTTCTACTCCTCATCCTCTGTCAATAGGTCTAAAATCTCCTCATACATATGCTCGCTTCTTAGAAAAGCAGCCTTGGTATGCTTGCCAAGCATGCACCCTTTGCATACACCATGCTACTCAATACAACTATGAAAGAACTATGACTCTCTCCCTTAGAATAGGCAATGCATTGTGATGCAAGTAACCCATCCTATGGCACTCTCTCCCTTAGAATAGGCAATGCATTGTGATGCAAGTAACCCATCCTATGGTGCCACAACTCGCACAAGTTGTGAACAAGTTCACCTTGCAACCGACACAAATATCCTTCTCTAACCCCTACTACATAAGTTGTACCTTCAATTTAATGAGTATTTGTTAATTCTTGAACTCCATTGCAAAGCCCTTATCTTCCATAACCAAAACTGACAGCAAATTCTACCTAAAACCTAGTACAAAAAAGACATTATCAAAATCTAAAGAATTGCCTAACTCAAGCTAGAAGGGAATAGTATGAACTCCTATATTGGGTACTTGGCATCATCACCAAGCTCAACCTATACTCCTAAGTCTTATTCCTTCATACTAGAAAACATCTAACAAGTCGATGTCATATGTCAACATGCCCTACTATCTACAGACCATGCATTCCTCAAATCATGCTGGTAGAAAGGCCAATGAGAGATCCTTCTTGAACTTAGCAGCAAAATAATTCATTTCAGTTTCTAAAGGGGCTAAATATAAGATTTTCACTTTTTATTAAGTAAATTACACAATAGAATTACTACTTTTTCAAAAATATCATTACTTTTCAAAAATATATTGAATTGCTTCTCACACATTCACACTAAATGTATGCAGAAGTTCCTATCCGAACTATAATTCTCAACAAGTTTCACATGTGCTAGTTAGACTTCCTTGTGAACCCCCATGCATAGGTCTAGACACATGATGTGGATTCCCCCTTTCAATGTGTAGTGCCCAAGTGAGTTCATAACCCCTTCAGCCGAGATCATTAATTGGCCTTGTTTAACATTTATAGGTTCTTCCTTTAGATACTCTCTTCCAACTTAGATCAACTTCTACAAGTGTGCTTGATGTGATCATTTAGACAGTTAGAGATGCCTTTAAGAGGTCTCCGTTATACTCATAATTGTGTAAGGGCACACAAAGGGTTTATTGGGTCAAATTTGATCCCCTCTGGTCAATCCATGGTTGTCACATATATCAAACTAACTTATGAAAACAACATTTCACTGGTGGAAGTCCCAAATCAATATCTATGAGCAGGGGATTTGTCCATCAGTTAGTTGTCATTTCCTTGAAACCCTTATTTTGTTTGCTAATCTAAAAATATCCTCATTTTTGCCTCTGTTAGGGTTCCATATTAACCTTTTCTATAACTCCCAAAAGCATTGACACTCTATCAATTTTGTGATCAAAACCTTTTGCCACAAGCCTGGCTTTGTGCTTATCAAGTGGCCATCTGCTTCATACTTGTTTTTGAAGACCCACTTGCAACCTATTGGTTTGGTTCCCAATGGAGGATCAACCAGCTTCCAAGTGCCATTCTTTATCAAAGCATCATATTCTTTTTGCATCACTTCTTTCCATTCATCATGAGAAGCGGCTTCTTTGAAGGAAGTTGGTTTGAAATCTATAGACAAATTTAGTTCATGATCATAAGAAACATCCATATCAACAAGTGAATCAAAATCGTCTACATCACGTCCATTCTGTCTGGTTGAAGTGTCTTTGTCAACAATTTTGGAGGACCTTTCTGAGATGGCCTAGGCTGCTCAGTTAAATGAGATGAGGTTGAATCATGATTTAGTCTCCCAATTTTGTCAATCACATCACTCAAAGTGTCATCAGTGGTTGGAGCTTCATTCGGGGGAGAGAGTGCTTCAGAAGAAGATTCCACAGATTGAGCCAATATAGGGATCTCCCCTTCAAGATGTGGAATCTCATTATCAAACTCTTGAAAAGACTTTACATGTCTGAATCTATCCAAGCGATCAAGTTGTCGCTCAACAACATTGTCAGTCTTGGAAGATTCAAGAAAGATCACATATCTAGATATTATAAACTTCTTATTAACTTCATCATAGAGACGGTATGCTTTGGAGGTATTTGATTACCCCAAGAAGATACATTTGCGACTCCTCGCACCGAATTTGTTTCTTTGTTCCTTAGGTATCAAGGCATAACAGGTGGAACCAAAAACCCTAAGATGCCTCACCGAAGGAATGTGGCCATACCATTTCATAGGGAGTCTTGTTTTTGATAGCATGAGATGGACACCTATTATTTGTGTACACAACACATATTATTTATGTACACAGCACATAGAACTGCATCAACCCAAAACATCAGCTTAGCATTCTTGAAAAACATCATCGAACGTACCATATTTAAGATTGTCATGTCCATTCTTTCAGCTACTCCGTTATGTTGGGGATGATAAGGCACGGTTGTTTCATGTTTGATCCCATGTTGGCGAAGATAGTTTTCAAATTCATTTGAAGTATATTTTTTCCATTATCAGTACGAATAGAGCCAATATGAGATTGTGCATCATTTTCAATCCATGCATGAAAGTTCTTAAACGTTTCAAATGCTTCAAATTTGTTCTTCAATAAATAAACCCAACACATTCTGGTGTAGTCATCAATAAATGTCATCATATATTTATTACCATTTGCAGAAGGAACAAGCATTTGGCACATAAATCAGAATGAATGAATTCAAGCTTTCTATGTGCTCTAGAATGAGAATCATGAAAAGATTGTTTGTTGTGCTTTCCTAAGAACAAGCATCACATTACTTAAGTTTCCTAGGAAATTGTTTGTTGTGCTTTCCTAAGAACAAGCATCAAATTACTTAAGTTTCCTAGGAATTGTAGGCAAACCAGTAACTCCATTTTTCTTCAACAAACGAAGGTTGTCATAATTCAAGTGTCCAAATCTAGCATGCCATAAAAGACTTGATGGAAATGTACCTTCATCATAATGAGAGAATTGTATGAAAAGTTTGTCCATGAGCAGAGGTTCCTTGCAACTTCAGAAGTCTTTCTTCTTCTATCCCAGTTATGACAAGTGAGTGATTTGATGCTTTTCTGACTTCAACGTTGACATCAAATAGGTGAATCGAGTGCCCTTGCTAGCAAATGTGGACCAAAGACAGCAAGTTTCTCCTCAACTCCGGGAGGTATAGAACAACATGTAGAAGAAAGTCTAGGAGTCCAGGCAATTTGAGCCTGATGGCTTGAGTTTTGACTTGTCTGCAAAGTATATTGCTCCATCAACATTATCAGTGAATTCTTCAAAGAAATCTCTTCTGAAAGTCATGTGGCAAGTTGCTTCTGAATCAAGCAACAAAGCATATTTGCATGAAGCAAGTAAAGCATCGAATAAGTCTTCAATTACTCCAATGTTGCAATGTGCCACAACATAATGAGCGGACTCAAGTGCTTTACCTTTCTCTTTGTCAAGTGTTTTATCTTTTCCTTCATTTCTTTCCTGCTCGATTCTATCCCCAGGCAACTTACATGTGAAAGCATCATGTCCATCTCTATTGCATCGTATGCAATGAAGATCAGACCTTTCTCCTTGGAAATGTCTGCCCCCCTGGCTCTAAATTTCTTCCTTCCTCTTCCTCTTCGACCACCTCTTCCTCTAGAAGAATCATGTGCATGATTCTTCTTTTTTTGTGCAAGGCACACAGCTTCTTCAGAAAACTGAGAAGTTGTCTTCTTCCCAAAAAACTTCTCTCTTTCAGCAAACTTCTTCTCAAGGGAGTCAAAGGTAATCTCCTTAAGTTTGCCACTTGCTTGCAATGACTCAAGATAATTTGAATAGGTGGGATATAGTGCATTGACATAAGCTATGAGAGGAATATCTATTTCAACACCAGTGGCTCCTATGTCATGCATAATGGATCTTACTTATGATGCTAAAGCGAGAGGGTCATCATTTTTCAACTCAAGGTTGAACAACTTGATCATCAATTGAACAACTTCAAGTTCAGAGTGTGAGTCATACAATTCCTTCAACTTCTTTAAGGCTTCAACGGCATTTGAAAATGAATAAATATGACGACTCACCTCTTCATTTACTAACGCTGAAATCGAGGCATAGGCCTTGTTGTTCTTGTTTTCCCAAATGGCAAGCTCCTTATCTGAAGTAGGCTTTTCAGGTGCATTGTCTCCTTCTGCTTCACACACCCCTTTCCACAACTCATTAAAAACCAAGGTGTGTTTTATCTTCTAGGACCACTCATGATGGTTCTCTTTGCCAAAGAGAAATCCTCCCACAACGGAGATGAGCGAATGCATTATAAAATCTAAATTGGCCTCAAAATAATTTCGATGGTTGCAACAAAAGGTTGATGTATTTGTAATAAAATTTAGTGGTTGTATCTTCAAAAATTTGTTAATATACCTCCATCATATATATAATTCATATGGCATACCATACATACCATCATACTTTCATACCATCACATAGCATATGATTTTCATAAAGGAACTCAACGTATTTCAACCCACTTTCATATGACATACCAACCATTTCCATGCCTTTAAAAGGAAACCAACACTCATATTACCACTCATCCACATATGCATTTTCTATATCATAACAAATTTCATTCATATCATCTATATATATTTTATATGCCATACGTATTCACATTATAGGCCATAAAAAACTTTGACTCACTTATGCCCACCTTAATGCATATATATAAAAAAGGCCAACGCACATATGAAATATAGTTCTCAAAAACTTCAATGCACACAGTTTTCAAAAGGAGCACACACAAGCAGTGTCAACATTATTTCGATCTTGAAAACAAGTCAACATACCTTCCAAACACAACATACCACCAAGCTGGATTTTTGTTGGATATCTTATCTCTGCATTTTGGCCAGAATGAGGTTATGGAGGGAAATCACATTCCACTGGCAATCAATCACATACCAATCACATTCCAATCACATTTTGCTCACAGTGCATCCAAGAAAATCCACTTTGCTATCATCCACTTAATTCAGCCCAATGCAGCTCCTAGATTCATGTCAAGTTCACCAAACTCTTTTCTTAACATCGTCCATCACAACGCATGCAGCAGTTAAGTCATTGTTTCTGTCTCAAGAGATTCAACAAGCGAAAGTGAGGAATACGACCCCTTCTTCAACAGAGGTTTGGAGAGTAGGCTAATGCGACATTTAATGCAGTCAAAGCAGAGAGAGGTTTCGACCAACAGGATTTGAATTCTGGCAGAGGGGCAGACAATAATGGCAAAAAAAATGAGGATAATGGCAGGAGTTACAGCAAAAACAGCTGACTTTGGGAGTTGGCTCTGATACCATGTTAGACCAAGAGTAACTCCATAAATGTAATTGTTGCTTTGCATTAAGATAGAACATGGATATATACATGGAGAGGGAGACTATTGAGTTTCATCTCCCAATGTCTTTTTGTCTTCCAATTCCCTTTATTTTGTTATTTACAATATTTACATGGATTTACCTAATCCCAAAGATTAGGTGTCAATAGTACTCTCCCTCATTGTCCAACCTCAAGACCTTGATCTTCTTGCTTGTTTGGTTTTCCACCTAGGCCTTGAACTCCCAAAACCAACTGACGACTTATCCTTGGTCTTCATAAAGAAGATCCCAGTTTTCTGGAATAATCATTATTAAGCATGACATAATACAACAACAACACTCCCTACACTAATGCCACTAGCATTGGTCTATACAAATCTGAATGAATAAGATCCAAGATCCCCTTGGGCATACTCTCATTGCTTCGAAAAGCACCCTTGGCATTCTTGCCAAGTGCACACCCTCTACAGACGCCCTATTGCTCAATACTGAAATCGAGAAGACCAGTGAGTGCTCAATACAAATCTCTTAGGATTGGCAACACCCTATAGTGCAAGTGTCCCATTATCTTGTGCCACAATCCGCACATGTTGTCACTGTCATGTACCAAAGATTGAATAGGTTTGCCCTTCAACCTATATAAGTTGCCCTTTTTAACCCCGATGGCCACTATTGTGTTCGAGCTAGTATCCTCTGGACGAATGTGCACTTGCTAATTCCTAAGCATGACTTCATATCCTCTATCCTCCATCACTGAGAATGAAATCACGTTCTCCTTCAATCCTGATACAAACAGCATGTCCTTGGCTTCCAACGTTCCTCCTAACTCGAGTTGCAACTTAATGGTTCCCTCTCCCTTCACTGCATAATTGGCATAATCAACAAACTCAACATGAACCCCTAGATCTTTCTTCATCAAAATACTAAATAGCTCCCATGCTTATGTCATATGGCATGGTGCACCATTGTCCAAGTACCAAGCACTCTTAGTGATGGTCTTGGTAAATAGACAAAAGACCAATGAAAATTCCTTCTCAAACTTCACTGCAAACTGATCAAGTTGTAACTCTGTTGATGTTGTTGTCTATTGCAACTTACCCTTCCCCTTCTTCTTCTCTAGACACTATGATGCAAAATGCCCATTCTTGTGGCAAACGAAACACTTGAGCTTGCCTAAGTCTTTCTTATTGCCCTGTTGGGAGTTTGCCCCCTAATTGTTACCCTTGGGAGCTTTCCCTTTGCCCTTCTTGGCTTGACTAACCAAGGTCAGTTTCTCCTCTCCATCTTCTTGCTTGATGACCTTAGACTCCTCATGAACCTCTTGCTAGATGCAATCATCCCAAAGCCTATCAAATTTGGGAAGATTTTCTCAAGCGCATACTCCCTTGAAAAACGGTTCTCGTGACTTGGGAAAGCCATTTAATGCCACATTCATGAGCTCTACATCCTCCACCTTCTCCGCAATTGTTGTGCAAGTTTATTTTGATAAAATATGATGTGCACCAAGTCCTTCCAGAAACCACAAGACTAAAAAATTGTTGCTAGTTTATAGATCTCATTGCAGATCTGATAGATTTGTTGCAAATCTTTGTGGATCTATATTTTGGCCCTTTAAAACACCCACAAAAATTTAATTTATGCCAAACCCTTGACTGGTACACCATCTTATTTCTCCTTATGAAAAATGACCTCCCCCAAATCACATTGTTGGTTGATCTATGCAAAAACCAAAATTTGGCCTACCTCTCAGAGTGTAAGCTTTGATACCATGTTAATTTTACTAACCCCAGTTGGTGGAAATTTATGACCTAACCAATCACTTGTTGTAAATTTATTAACTGCAAATTTATTGAATCAAAGCACTGCCAGAATTTTAACAAGTAAATAAAACTACAAAAACCACGAAAGCGAAATTGACCAATCTCATACTTGTGCACACATAAAATTATGTCATTCAAATTTGTTGTCCATTAACATTAGTTTTACAGCATACAAGACCTTCTCTTCTTGCAAAAGTAAATTCCCACTTAGGAAAATTTAAATAACAAAACCTAATTTGTTTCTAGTTGATAAAAACCCTCAAAACATGTTCTTCGATCTTGTTGGTTGTTAGATAATGATAGATCCTTCTCCATTGTTGCCCCTTGTTCTCTTCCTCTGGAATTTGAACACTTGGATGAATATCCCTCTCCACCCGATCATTGAGATCCTCACTATCTCACTATCTTGTGCTACTTGATGTGTCTTTTCCCTTAGCCTAGTCTTCCTTTTATAAGTTTGGGTTTATAATCGAATCCACAACCCTAATCTCCAAAGTGATTGATAGTTGAGAATAGATCTCAATTTCAATTGAGATCAACAGTAGAGATTCATCTAATTCACTAATGCAAATAACCTTTGCATTTCATTAGATTAACTCACTTTCTCTTATATAATGAAAGTACTTTGATCATTCTTTTAATTATAGTAATCGCTAAGGTTAAAGGTCCTTTGGATGACTTCCTGTAAAGTTCCTTTTTCTAATGTTCCTTGCGACATGGTTAGGATGGACTTTCAGGGCTGGCACAGATAGGTCACAGGTACATGTTCACTTCATCCGTGGGCCCAGGGGCTTCTGGAGATGTTTCATGGGGTTTTGAGGAGCTTTTATGAGGTTTGATGGCATTCGCTTGGTATATTCCATCATCCGCACAGTTTGCCTTTCATTCCGTTGAATTCTGACAACTTTCAAAAAACTGCGTTATTAATGGGCCTGACTCAATTAATTACGCTTAAGGTGGCATTTCGAGAGGAATACTTGGCAAGACACCTTAGTGTAATAGCGCGTTGGAACCGAAACGAGAAGTTCTATAGGATGGTATGGATAGAAGTGATTTTCGAAGGCTTGAGGATGCATGGTGGCCAATTTACCATTTTCCTAGATTAAAAAGAATATTTTAATTAAGGGAAATGTGCCTAAGGATTAAAATAATAATAAAATAAGAGCTTCTAGAGGGGTCCATCAGATTTATAAAAAGAGGAGGAGGCCATTAGAGGACATCTTGGATTTGATATTTCTTCTTGTATGAGAGGTTGGGAACCTGGTTCTCTACTTCCTTGGTAACCCCAGGACGGAAACCCTCGAGTGATTTAGTGAGATTGGGCGAGTACCCATCTCCCCTTGGTGAATTCATCTAGAATTCACAGGAGAGCTTAGCAATGGCAGTTCAGTTTAGTTTTGGTGGAGGGCTCGTGCAGGATTGGAGCAGATCCTTGAGGCCAGTTCTATCTCAGCGATATCAACAATTTTGTTATTTCAGCATGTAAAACCCCAGTTATATATTATAATAAAAGCTGAGATTATTTCTGCTCATTGTATGATTGAATTGCATGCATTCTCTTTTTCTATTTTACATGGCAATCTTCTGTAAATTGAATGGTAATTTTATGAAGAAATTTTGGTTAAATTAGTTTTCTGCAAAATATCCGGAAAGGGATATTACACTTCCACACATCTAAACACTTAGACTTGTGCAGAAGTACATGTTTGATGCTACTATCATCAACACTTGGATTAACTCTCTCCTCCAACCCTCTTTTAGTAAAGGCTTTCCCTCATAGGTTTATTGTTTCTGTGGTTTTGTTTCTACCTCTTGTTGCATCGATTGGTTTGGTTTAGGATTTCCAACTATAAGATTTACCTAGATCTCCTTCAATCTTACCTCGACGAAGGTTACCAACACACCAGCTACAAGCATACCACCTCACAATTGGGGGCACATTTAATCTTCCATATTTGGGTAATATATTTTCATGTTGTTTGTATGGTAGATCTCGTATTGTATATATATTGTTATGTTTAGGAGAAGGTTTTCCAAGTGTTTTGTAAAGAAATCTCCGCATCTTCAAAGATTCAAGTCTCACTGGCTCTTCTACAAGCGTTTCAAGTCTTCTTAAGCCTCGGTAGCATCCATCATTCCCTTTCTCTATACCTCAGTTTCATTTCTTCCCATTTAAATAGCTTAACACACATAGATGATTAGGAGAAACCACATTTGCTTCCTAGTTTCTATCTCATCCTTCTTGTTGGTGTAATGCTTGAAACCTAAGTGAACTAAATTGTACAATCAATCTTGACCATAGGTTGAACGCATTAACTTAGACATAATCAAGTAACATAGTAGTTCTCTACCCTATCTCATCATCTTCTCCTCTAGTTCTTGGTTACCCTCAATAACCAAGTCACAACTCCACTCCCTCCATCCTCTCTTTTGGTGGTGATCAAACCATTTGTGTGGTAGTGCAGTGCTTCACTTTGACCATTGCACTACACATCAAAGGTGTATATTGCTCCAAACAAGATAACAAGCTTAGGTCTTATTAGCATAGAAGGCATGCAATACCCTTTATGGAAAAATGGTTGTAACAACAATGAAAAACGAGTATAGTGTTTTTTTTCTTTCCCATTTTTGGTTATTTCCTTTGTTTTGATGGACCCAAGTAATTTGCTTGTGTTCAAGCATATGTTATATAGATTATTTGCCCAAAAGGTGCTAAGAATCAAATGCAATGGTCATGGTGGGTGTACCAATCCTTTTACTAGGAGGTAACTATAAAAATTTAACTTAGTGATTCCAGCTATTGCAAATTAAAAAATAGAAGGCAATAAACAAAAATGAGTGTGTTTAATAATTATTGCTTCCCCCAAGAATATAGCAAGAAAACCCAAGAACTGGTTAGTCACTAAATAGTGAAGATTATGCTTTCTAACAAATTGAAAAAATTCCTAACCTTCGATGCTGATCCCATTCATGTCCAGCTATGGACTTCAATGTACCCACCAAATGCTGCTCTGCATTAGACATACAATTAGAAATGTGCCAATATAATTTAAAAATGAAAAGCAAGCCTTCACTGCAATGATAAATTACCAATCCAAAAAGATTTAAGTTTAGAGTTGGACAATAGAGTTAGAACTCTAAAAGAGAGTGGACATTTAGGTGGGAACTTCAAAGCTAGGTACAAACCATTTGGTGAGAACCATTCACCATCAAGGATATGTTTGAATAGTAATCTTCATTTCAGTAGAGATAGGTGTGTTCTGAAATTAGAAATATTTTACATGCTTTAAAAAGCAAGCACATGCGTTGCAAGCAAAATTAAAAATCCATAAACGTTACTTTAAGACTGGAAAGTGCATTTTAAAGCTAAATCTACGAAAATTAAAGATCTATCTTTCAAAGACCAATTTTGAAAATAATTTTGTATTGTAAATAAACGCTTTCTAGCTAAAGAAAAAGGTATTTTAGTCAGTGAAATTCTGGCTTCTAGGTCAGTTGGAAATTCAAAGTTACAAACATTCTTTTGGTGATAAAGCCTTGGAGCATTGTGGATTGAAGGGAGTAGAAGCCAAATTATGTAGATGAACAAGAGACTTATGATGACATATTTATGAAAGAACTTGCGAACATTGGTATTGCAGACCTATATGACATCATACCACATGTTCAAGATGTATTGAGCTCTCAAGGAAGTTCGGGAAACATGGAAATAGTTGCATGATACATCTAATAAAAACAAGGCTCTGTTCTCTATTTTAGAAATCAACTTTGCAATTTTGAGATGGAAGAACGTAATTCCCTTATAGGTTATTTTATCATGCTCAAAATACAAAAAATGAATTTACTATCATGCGTGAAAAGATAAATAACATGGATCTTATGTGCAAAGTTCAATTTGATAAATGAAATTACGTGCAAAGTTGAATGCTAACTGGGAGGTGGCTGAACCATACCTATTTAGAAATTAGCCTAATTTATTTTCATCCCTCAAACGTTAAAGTCTGAGAAGACAGTGTCCAAATAGAAGTAAAGCAAATGCCCTACTAAATAAAAGCATGGAAGAGATACTGAATTGAAGAAAATCCAATACCCGCTTTGCTCTAAACAAAGAATATCCAAAGAATAGAAGGAGACTCAATACCGACTTGAACCCAAACACGAGATACACATCACCATTACCCATTAATGAAGAAAACCTAATAAAAAAATAGATTTACGCCTATAAATTACATCCAAATAAACAATGAGTTACGTTAAGCCATGCGGTTCACCCGCTCAAAATCAAAATCAAATAAAAAAGGAGAATATTTAGTGATGTACTTGGGTTGAAAGAAAACCGACCTGGTTATACTGAGTCTCTATAGCAATTCTCCCGGGCCGGTCGTTGAAAATTTTAACGGCCACCTGGCCGCCCATTCTCTTAGTGGGGGACGACATAACATTTGAGGGAATTACCCGGTTTCCCTGTGCAGAAGTTGGTTTATGTCGTTCAGCGAGTTTTCTGAAGGCATCCTTTTCCAGAGAATCGAGCTCCTCCATGCTTAAGCCCCATTCATCCTCCATTTTCACTGCTGCGAAGCGTGTGCCTTTCGGTGGTGTCTTTTGGATTCTTCTACTGCCGAAACCTCTGCAAAATATATATTTTGGTATGAGATTGTATAGAATTAGATGTATAATGTGTGTGTCGCAATTGTTCAAAGCCGGCCGCATAGCTTGTCTAGTGTTGTCATGTGTCGAAGTAATGTCATGTGTTGAAGTAATGTCGCACGATGTGTGTGTCGCGTTTGTTCAAACGGGGCAGCATAGCTTCTCTGATGTTGTCAAAATACATATGCCCCGTTTGAATGTTTTTCTGCGCGGGTTTATTGCATTGCCCCGGACGCTTGAAGTCGTCTTAATCCTTTCCTGCGTTTAAATAACCTTGCGGTTTCTCCACTCTTCGTAAGCAAAGATGAGATGCCTTAATCCCCAAGGCACTTTTAAATTACGTTGACGGTTTCACGCCTCTTTTATATCCAAAAGGGAAGGAGAGGAGAGAAGAGGGAAATCCTGACCAGACTAGATTCCTTAAACCTAACTCACTTTTAAATACCCCTGCTGTTTCACCCTTCTTCATATCCATATAGAAAGAAGAAGAGAGGAGTGGGAAGTGTGTTAATGTTTATTCCATGCATAGCAATCCTAAAGTTACATTTATATATCGTTGCGGTTTCATCCCTTTTCATATATAAAAGTGAAAGGAAAAGCAAGCAGAGAGTTAGATTTGTTTATTATATTTATAGTATTTTTAAATATCATTGAGGTTTTACTACTTATTTTTATATGTAAGGAGAAAAGATGAATGGGATGATAGTTGGCACAATGAAATGTTATTATTTTTATCTAATTTCAAATTTTATAAGGGATATCTTTGGTCCTTTGAGTAGGCTTCCTCACTCTCGTGGAATTTTGGCTCTTGTTGAGTTATAAATTCTTCGTATATTTGGCTTAGGGGTTGTTAAATATATGGGATGTTATTCTCTCTATCCTGTTTCAAATCCCATAGGGGACATGTTTGGCCCCTTGTGATAAGGCTTAACGAGTAGGCTTCCTCACTTTTGTGGAATCTCGGCTCTTACTAAGTTATAATGGAAGCCCCTAGGTTTGATCTTGGGCCTTGTCCAAATTACTCCAACAAGTTACCAACCATGGTAAAGAAGAAGAAAAAATGTAAAAACATTTTGTTTTTGAGTAATTATATTTTAAAATACAAATTCATTTTATTTTAAATAATATAACGTAAATTAAATATCATATAAATAATTATATAAATATTTAAATAATATAATAATCAATCTAGATTTATCTCAGAGGAATAAATTTGTTAATGTGAAATTTTTTTAATATGGATGAATTAATTCATCACATGAAATTAAATGATAAAAAAATTACAAATTAAAAAAGGAAAAAAATGTATTTTTCTAGTTTCTTTGTGGATTTGAGTTTAAGATGGATTTATGTTGGTTATTATATAGATATGTACATAATATGTTTGAATAGGGGGCAATTGGATTTATGTCGAGAGGTTAGGAGGAATGGTTGTTATCCCCTCCACCAAGCTTCAATGCCCGTGAGTAACATAATGAGCTTTTGTTGTAATGGCTTATCCCTTATTGATATAAAAATTATATATATTTGAATTTATATAATGTCACAAATTGGTCAGTGGGGTTTATCCCATGTAGTTGGGAGGAAGGAATGAGATCCTCCCCGCCCAGGTTCATTCTCACAAGGACAGAGGATGTTACAGTATTGACATGATACTATTCTCATATGAAATACCGTGTGCGGTTGTGGAATATATATATTATTATATTATTATATATATATATATATATTATAATTTAATATATATTATTTATTATATATTTATCTTATTATATATATATATATATATATCTATATCTACACACAAATTGAATTTGAAAATGAATGTGATAGAAAAGAATTGATTTCAAAATCTGAGTGAGTTAGTTCAAGCAATTGAGTGTTTTGAACTTGCAATAGGTCTCAATGATGAATGTGACAAAAAAAATGATTTTAAAATTTGGTGAGTTAGAGCAAGCGATCGGGTTCTTTAAGCTCCATGCAATAGTCTCAAATTCAATTCCTCTAATTGGTCGTCTTTATTATATGCCTCACTTGATATCCCTATCAAGTCACATGTCATAAGAAACATAAATGAGTTTACATTAGGTAACATCCTTGAAATATAGAAAGTGCTTAAGATCCTTTTGTGAGGTTTTCCTTGAAAAAGAAGAAAACAAACAAATAAAATTATAAAAATTATTCCACAATATCGAACACAAATATGTCACAATGCATATTCAATTTCTCTTACTTAACACAAACATAAAAACCATTACAATTTGTAAAAAATATTTTTTTTTTGCTAATTAATGCAAGTCTTGAGATGATTGGCACAATTAACCTGTGGCTTGAGTAGTCACAACCCATGGGTATCTAAGTCGTCAAAATCCTTTGAGGATCGCACTTCGTTTGGGCCACACCAACCCTTAGCATCGTTGGATTTTTACCCACAAATTGTTGAACTGATGACCTTTACACCACATAATGCCTTAACAGAACAACATATTATCGTCTGCTCTACGCTCTATGGGCTACAATTTGTAAAAATATTATACAATTGTATTTTGTTTAAAAATAATAATGTAATATATTATAGCCAAACTATTTTTCATGTGTTTTCCATATGCTTCCTCCAATACAAAAATATAGGTTAATTACAAGTTTAACATATGAGCAAAACTTATGTGGGAGGATGAAGAATGGAATGGTGGAATAAAAAAGTTGAAGAAGATAATGGAGAATCAAAGCATTATACCACAAATCCACATTAAGAAATATCGACTTTTTCTTACACAATAGGACCTAGCTTTCTCTTTGAAAGCATGATAAGGTTAGGTTAAAGCCAACTTTGGTTCATCCCTCTTCCCTTCATTCAAAGACCAAAGCCACACATCATTATTTGTCATCATGTCCTATAGAGGCACCTTTTGGTGGTATTTTGTTTGGTAGCATCTCCTATGACTATAACCCAGACCAAACATTTATAGGGTATGTCACATATATATATATGAAAGCATGTGTTAGTGGGTGTCTAATTGTTTGTTGATCAAGGATAGGACTATTTTCAACCTTAATTCTCTAACTACAATAGTTGAAGGCACTAATGTTGACGAGTTGAAGGCATTTGGAACAATTAAGAAAGGACAGTAGAAGCTCTTTCAAAGTCTTCTCATTGTTCTACAAGCATAACCATTGCAAACTAGTGTGAAAACCCTTTGAATTCTAGTGACTTTAAGTTTCCAAAAATTAGGATGAGAGAAAGTTCCTCCATTCGTGAAAACCTAGTGCATTGATAAAAAAAATCGTACATGGAAGAGGAAGTGGATTGGTGATCAATTATATCCATTTGGGGGAATAAGCAAGGCTAAGTGGTGCACCATAATCAAACCTTAACAACGCTTCCACTACCAAAAAGAAGCAATACCCAATCTGGTATTGAGAGAAGGCATAACTATGGATCAATTATTGGAGATAGAAAGTAAAACACTAGCAAAGAAGTTCTTTGGCAAACTAAGCTCAAATAATATATGGGTTAGTGGGTTGAGGAGACCTAGAGGCTAGTGTTGGGATATGCTCCTCTTCACCACTATATCATAAGAGGATGGTTAGCATTTACTTTTAGATCATTAAAAAAATTAAATATTGTAGCCAAAATAGATGGTACCGAGATTCAATGGTGTTAACACTTAAAATTGGTTACCATGTCCCTAGGAGAGAATCAAACTCGAAACAATCAATTTGGGTCAAAATTTCAAGTCCCGCTCTAGAGTTATGGCTAGAAAAAGTGTTAATTCCATAAGAAATTACTCAGGGGCCTTCTTGGATTTTGAAGATTCCCACAAAATTGGCAGGTCCACAATTGTGACGAAGATTATAGTAGAACTCGATCTCAAGGAAGGGATTCATTGATCCATGGAATTAAGGTGGGAAAATGGATATGCCTAAACATTAAATTATGTTTAGGTCCCATTATATTATGCTCGATGCCACCTCTATGGATATGTAGCATATGATATCTCTATAAAATGTTCTAAATTTAAATGGAGGAAAAAGTCTCCTTGGCCAAATGTCCAACAATATTATGGGGAACTATGAATTGGACAAAAATCTCAAATAGAAAAATGATTGTATTGAGAAAGGTTGGAATGGCCATCAAATTTCAACTTCTGAGGTTCCAATCAACCATTATCTCAACACTAAACTCAACATGAAGCTAGAGGAATGCATTGTAGAGGATAATGAGCTTATGTATGTGATATTTCTTCAATCCCTAAGGTCAACAATGTTAACAAGGGAGGAGATGAAGTTGCATATAATGATGGGAGATGTTGGACCTGTCTAAGTAACAAAAGTTACATTTGAACTATTAAACTCAATTCTTCTTGATGTTTGTTTAAAATTACAAAGCAACCCCCTCCCTTTGAAGGAACATGGGATAAATTATATAGTATGTTGTTCTTGAGATGTTCCTTGCTACTTAGGAACTATGTCAAGGCACGTCCAACCCACTTCATGCCTCAAGCTAAATCTTGGGCTAGAGGAGGTAATCCTTTCCTATCACTAACAGTTGACTACTTACAATCTCTAAGTAACACCCTGCAACATTAATTTTATAATGCCAAATTTAGAGTGGAAAGGAAAGACAAACAAGGTTGAGGATAAATGACTACAGACTAGGATTAAAAATGGTAAAACTCTTGGATTAGAGGCATATCCATTGGGCATAGAGTCTCAAATGGCAGAGCATGATAGCTAATCTATGGAAAGTAGAAGAAATGAAGAAGAACAAAAATCTTTGATCTAACAATGAGTAAGGTCGTCCTTATCAATGAAGATGTGGAAAGATAGATTTCTTGGGAATTTAAAAATGAATCCAAAAAAATGAAATG
This sequence comes from Pinus taeda, assembly GCA_000404065.3. Classification (NCBI taxonomy): domain Eukaryota; kingdom Viridiplantae; phylum Streptophyta; class Pinopsida; order Pinales; family Pinaceae; genus Pinus; species Pinus taeda. The sequence goes on from APFE030878153.1 coordinate 143,314, forward strand.
TCTAATTTGGTCACAAATAATGAATTCAACAATTAAACATTTCTAAAAACAATTTGCAGGTATTACCAATTAAAACATAGTTACACCTATGAAATCAATTGAGACATAAGTATAGCAAGGTAAGTAATATCAAATTATTTTCTTCAATATGTGTTAGTCTACGTGCAAATTAAAAATATAGAAAAACATTACAGGAGAGATTTAAAGAAGCTCAATATAAACAAAACAAAAAAGACAAAGAAACGAGGCTCTACTATTAATGATATATGAATTGAGTAAACAATTCCCTTGGATATGAGAAGTTTATAATAACCCTATGGGATGCATTACAAATAAAATTTAGTCTCTCATTGCTAAAAATACCCCCTTTAACATATTTACCTCATTCATCTTATAGTAGTTTCGATAAAAGAGAAAATGTGTTCCATAAGATAATGACAAATCCCTCATCTTTTGGATCTTGAACAATTTACAAAAGGTGTACACATCTTTCCTAGTTGGCCACTAAGACAGAGGATTGATGGAAAAGTGATTATTGACTTCTTCCTTGATAAATTTCATGTCGTGTAGAATGAAATTCCTTTTCCTTGCTTAAGTATCGTGCTCAAAATATTTCATTTAGCTAGTGACTATATATTTGACCAAGAGCTCATGTCCTTTGTGATAGAGTTGGGGCCAAGTAAATAGCAAACAAACCCTATTGATGCTCTTCAAAACAAAACCTACCTAGACAATTTGATCCTAGAATAGCAGCCATATGCAAATTGATGAACTTAATTCTGGAAATAGTAGGCCATTACAAAAAATTCACTAATAATTGGTCATTTGAAAAAGATTTACCTCTAGAAACTCCAAAAGTTTAACAAAATTTTATCCTAAGATTTAGTCATGCATACTCCAATGCATTGATCATGACTTCAATATTAGATGTAAAAGTTGCATAATCTTGTCGACTTCTATGTTGTTGGTGCATGATCTTGACCTTCAACCTTTTACTTTGTATTCTTAGTTGCTTTAGTCATTTGTACCACCTTTTTTCCTTTTTAAGTAAGATTTTATTTTTAGAGGCCAAAGGAAAATTCTTCTTACTAACGTGGGCACTTTGATTCTTCGATATTTTATTCTAATGCTTGATATGGCGGTCTGGGAGTCCGTAATCCTTGATCTCCTTCATTAATTGTCCAGTCTTTCTATTTTTCCTCTTCAATTTTGATAAAGCGACATAATTTACGAGGTTAGGAGGAACCATTTTCTTGATGGGATCAAAATCTTCTAGCTCTAATTTATCGATTTCCAATTCAAAGCAAGGAGATTCAAAAAGCATTGACCTATGGTATTGGATTTTTTGTAACCTCCAAATATTTTATGTTGAAGATGAAGGAATGTTTCTTGTGGAAAATCAAGTTGAGGCCTTCTTGGCTATACTTTTTAATGATGATCGCATCATCTTCATGGACTGCTTGGCTCTGCTCAACTTCTTGAAATGCTCGCTACACAAACTATTGGTGGATTAATTGCACTTCCTACATGTGGTTCCTCTACAGTTTCCCTTTATGGCTCATAGGTGGTCTTGATCTTCTTCCTCCTCTAACATCATTTTCAATAATAAATGCATCCTCAAAATAATGCTTATATCTAGCCAATAACATGCTTATTTGGCCCATTCTAGACAATTTCCCTACTTCTTGGATTCTAATGCAAAAATCAAGTTTATCCTACTCTTCCATCCATTCTATTGCAACATTGAATTTATTGTCAAATATGACCATGCCCATTGGTTTTCTCGTTGTTGTTGTAATTTCATCCTTGGCCTTGTTGTGTTCACATGGAATAATGAACTTGTTACCAAGCATCTACACATTCCATTCAACAATAATAACATCTTTTCAATTATCAATATACCATGCATTTTTGTTGGGAGGGGGGCTTAGATGGTTTTAGAATACCACTAGGCAAGGGTTGGACCCAATACATATCCACCACATCACCTAAGTGGAAACCAGGTAGTATCATGTTTCGATCCCCCCTGGCAACCTTAATTAGCTAGTGTACATGAAGTGACTTGGTTCATAAAATTGTTCAAGTATGTATGATTAAACTAAATCGGCTTTAAAGTATGCAATTAATAAATTGAAATCAAACGTAAAAGGACTTAAAGAAGTTGTACCTTAAAGAAATACCAAAGATCGAGACAAGAAGAAAATAGGAAAAAAACCAATTGATAATGGGGTTCATCCAGTGCAGACTACGTCTCTGGGTCCTACCTCCATAGGAGTGGTCCCTTTATTATTCTCCCAAAATTGAATGTCAAAAGCCTGCTACAAATGAGCTCTTTTCTACTAGGAAGTGGCCTACAAAATGCCACCAAAGTCTTATTTGGTTGCTACAAAAACAAGCTCCAAAACTCCACTTATATACAAAAATCACAGGCTGCAAGCAAGCTCAAAAGCTTTCAAAATTACAAATTTTTCACAGCCTATTCGTATTCATATATATTTATATATATATATAATTATATATATATATATGAGAGAGAGAGGAGAGAGTATGTTGAGAGAGAGAGAGAGAGAGGTTATAACAAAAGTTCGAAGAGCATGTTAAATATAAACCTTTGTTTATCTGGGAAATGAACTCACCAATCACATTAACCACTAATGATAATATTCCATCGAGAGTATGGCTACGTCGATCCACAAATGGCACGACGTTATATAATATTAATGCTCTATTATAACCAATCCACCTCTATCAATGTATTCAATCACATGTGGCTTTTTTATTGGCACATATAATTTCAACAAATAACTCATGTCCCAATCATTATTCATACATAACCCATTGTGTGGCATGATAATTAAATCGACAAATATAATTGGTTAGTCCCGTTACAACAAATTACAATGGGTTGCAGCGTGGTCCAATTACATACGTCCTCTCAACACATTTGTCATTAGAAACGTTATTTAGTTACAATTGTTGTTTGTATTAACCTTGCGATGTGTCTTGGTTAGTTGAAACCATCCGTTCGTTGTTTTGATATGTTAATAGCCCTCGGGGAGGTCGCGACCTTCCTTTTTTTGGCTCTTATAGTTATAATAAGGCTTCATATAAAATATTTTAGTGATGTTATAAGAATCACCACTTTTGGCCCAACTGTTGAATCATTGGCCTATCACCACCGAGGTCGAGGATTTAAACTCCGCTGACCTAATCATCCAACAAATCACATTTTTGGTGTTCTGTGGTGCAACCTTCCATTGGTCCACCTAACTTGTTAGTACAATGCCACATAATTTTCGCATCACCTTGCATATGCCATATGCGATGTGGCAACCTTCCATTGGTCCACCTAACTTGTTAGTACAATGCCACATAATTTTCGCATCACCTTGCATATGCCACGTGTTGATCCCAGAGGTTGCCACATCATGCCATATGTTAGACTAAGATACCACCACATCATTTTATCCATATTTCCACCTGTCATGTCCAATTGTTGCCATGTGTCCTGATAAATTTTATATTTGGCTATTAGTCAAAATCTTCAAATCGTTATAAGTTTTGCATATGAACTTCGTTTGGTGTGATTTAAGTTGTGTTAGAATCGTCGATCTCTTCGACATGGAACTATTTCCACCAACTTTTGACAATTTTGAAATTTAAGCCTTTTTGGATCCTCCTGGATCAATCCTTCCCACTCAAAGGCTTTTGGACCTCCAAAAGGCTATTTATCAGACACCAAATGCAAGATCTTCCTCCCCACTTGTCCAATACTTTTCCACCATGTTTTGTGTACCCTACTCATCATAATCAACTGCATAAAAATTATGACAATTGAAAGCATATTGTTAGCCATTTGCACTTCCCCACATCTTTTTGCATCTGTTACACAACCACTTCCCATTAACTAAACATTAACAAATACAAGAATATTAATGAAAATGAACTAATAACATGTACAATCCTCTTGATAGGTTCCCACGATAAATTCCCATGCTCCTTGACACTGTTAGGATATTCCGACACATAGGAATAGTTAAGTATAACTTGGTCTAGTATAGAGTTAGGTAAAGTGTGTTTCTTTACTATGTACATTTGTAACTTACAATCCGACGGTCACGATATGTTGTGATCCGACGGTTCATTCTCTCCTCGGTTTACCGGACACTTGATCCGTGGTTTGACACCCGATTGGTCCATGAATTCTATTTAAAGCGCATGGAGGGTCATTTGTAGGTTAACTGTGCATAAGAGAAGCTTATGTAAATTTTCATTCTTTTATTAATAAATTTCCTGTAGTGTCACGTTGGCACAGGCTGTGGACTGTTTCCCTCTTTGAGGGGTTTTAATCACATCAAAATACTGGTGTATTGATCTGTGATCTGTTTGTGAGCGATGTCCTTTTGGTGTTCTGTCTGAGGAACTTACCCTGTAAATTCCTACAGACACTTGCTTTGTCCACCTTTGCAAATATGAGCAAAAAGGTCTTGCTCACATTCATGAACCTCTTCAACTACCCCGTGATTAACAACAAGGAATCATCCTTCATTTTATGAGCATGAACGATATACTTGATGTCTTCCTTGAAAAAGCGATACTTTTTTTTTTTTTTTTTGTTCCTAAAGTATATAGCATTCCTTTTAAATAACTAAGAACTTCCAAGTATAATTCCATAAATTTCCAGTGGAACCACATCTAGTTCAACTTCATCCACAAATTTGGATGTAATAGCAAACCTAGGCTTACACTTTTCAGTCACCTGCAACTTAGTGTCATTACATACCCATCTAAGCAGATAAGGCTTCAAATGCGGTGTTGTTTCCAAATTCAACTCGTTAGCAACTACCTTGGATATCATATTAGCTTGAGATCCAATGTCAAACAAAGCATCTACTTTTACATGGTTGGTTACCGCCCTTACATGAAAGAGTTATTCTCTCTTCTTATATAGATAAAAGATGAAATAGAAGAACCAAAAACAACATGTGAAGACGATATACCTTTCAAAACCATAGTCACATTTTGTTCTTCATCACCATATTTCAATCCCAGATCTAGCTGGACTGCCACTGTCACCTTCTACTTTCCCTTCCTATCTCTGATCCACTTGGGCCTCAACTCTGGATGTAGTTTCCAACATTTATCATCATCATGTCCCTCTTTCTTGCAACGGGAACAAGAAAGTTTTTCATCGCCCTTTTTCACAAAATTTTTTCTCTTTAGCTTCTCCTTTCCTCTACATTTATGCTCCTTCCATTGTATATCTTCCACGGATACACCACCACGGTGTTTACATGCTTCAATATAGGTCGCTTGTACAATTTAAGCCTCATCCAGGTTAGATGGCTTTAACAAGAAAATAATATTGCGTATATACCCATGGAAACTACCAAGATATTTCAAAAGAGTCTCTTGCATATTTAGTGGAATATTTAAAGCCAGTGCCTTTTTCCTAAACTACTTTGTAAAATTTTGCATGCTTTGGCCTTTACGTTGCCACAAATTTTGTCATTCTATTATTGCCTTTTGATCATGTTCCAAAGGATATGATTTATTTTTCAATGTTGAAGTAAATTCAATCCATGAGGAAAGAGTTTTACCTTCCTGGTGTGTAGTCTCCCACCATATTAGCGCAATACCTTCCAATCAAAGAGAGGCCAATTGAATTTTTACCTCATCAACGATGATTTGTTGCACGCAGTAATAGACTTCCATCTATCAAATCTAGTTGTCAAGCTTTTCAACATTAAGTTCACCATCATAGACTGACAAATCAAACTTAATGTCCAACTTCAACAATGACTTCTTTGAAGCGACTTTCCCATAAGGAGATGGAGGAAGAGAATGAGGAGGACTTGAAGGAGGAGGACGATACTTTTTTGAATCGCCTTCATTTCTTTTGTCTTTGACTTTCTTTGACAAGCTTCCCTTTCCAGACTGTTTCCATTCCTTATACATTTCTTCTACCATGGCCTTTATCACCACGAAAGCTTCACAAAAATCTACTTCAAATTCAGAAGGATTCTCTTCTCCCTTGTGTGACGATATTTATCTTCTTCGAGTGAATATTTTTGATCCAATTTCAAGATTACCTTCAACAAGTATTCCTTCACCTTGCTTGAATTTTCTCTTGGTTATCATGCACACTCAAAAACAACTATCAAATTTGCTCTTATACCACTTGATATAGATTTTTTAAATTGACTTGCTTCGTAAAAATGTTCAAATGCGTATGATTAAACTAAATTGGCTTAAAGTGTGCAATTAATAAATTGAAATCAAGTGGAAAGGACTTAAATAAGTTGCAACTTAAAGAAACATTGAAGATCGAGACAAGCAGAAAATAGGAACAAAACCAAATTATATTGGAGTTTGTCCAGTGTGGACTATGTATCCGGGTCCTACCTCCGAGGGAGTGGCCTTTTTATTATTCCCCCAAAATTGCAATTACAAATAAGAAAAATGCCTCCAAAATCCTACTACAAAGGAGCTCTCTGCTACTAGGAAGGGGCCTCCAAAATGTCACCAAAAAACTTATTCAGTTGTTGCAAAAGCGAGCTCCAAAACTCCACTTATTTACAAAATTCACAGGGTACAAGAAAGCTTAAAAGGTCTCGAAATTACAAAACTTTCACACTCTAATGAATGTGGGTTTATGGCAATTCTTTTAACATATATAAGCAGGGGGTATGCAACCTTGGGGTCAAACATGCAAAGGTTGCAACCCATTTGTTGTAATATATATAATTATATATATATATATAATCGGCGTGTTAAATATAAACCTTTTGTTCATTTGGAAAATGAACCCACCAATCACATTAACCACTAACAATAATATTCCATCGGGCGTATTACTACGTCAATCCACAAACGACACAACATTATATAGTATTAATGCTCTGTTATGACCAATCAATCATTATTAGTGTGTTCAATCACATGTGACTTGTTGGTTGGCACATATAATTTAAACAAATAAATCATGCCCCAATCATCATTCATACATAACCCATTGTGTGGAATGACAATTAAACTGATAGATATAATTGGTTGGTCTCGTTCCAACAAATTACAACCGATTGCGGCACGATCCAATTACAAACACACTCACAACACATTTCTCATTGGCAGCATTGTTTAATTACAATTGTTGTTTGTATTATCCTTGCGACATGTATTGGTTGGTTGAAATTGCCCGTTCGTTATTGTGATATGTTGACAACCCTTAGGGAGGTCACGACCTTCCTTTTTTTTACTTTTGCGGATATAATAAGATTTCATATAAAATATTTTGGTGATGCTATAAAAAACATTGCTTGTGGCCCAATGGTTGGGTCATTGGCCTGTCCTCACTGAGATCAGGGGTTCAAACCTCATTAATCCAACCATCCAACAAATAAAAGTTTTGGTGTTATGAGGCGCCACATGGAAATCTTCCATTGGTCCACCTAACTTATCAATACAATACCACATAATTGCCATGTCACCCTACGTCTACCACTTGTCGATCCTATGTGTTCCTACATTATGCCACACATCATGCTCATATACTGCCATGTCATCTTATTCGTATTGTCACATGTCATGTCCAATTGTTGTCACGTGTTGTGATAAGTTTGACTTTTTTCTTGTTGGTCAAAATATTCAAAACATCGTAACTTTTGCATACAAATTCTGTGCATCATGATTTGAGTTGCATTAGAATTGTTTTGTCGAGATCTTCAACACCTGTTGTTTCCACCAACTTTTGAGAACTCTGAATTTTAGGCCTTTTTTGGATCCTCCTAGATCAGGAAGGGCCTGGACAAATGTGGGTTGTATATCTCCACACAAATTAATTTCACCTTTAATTCTCAAATATAAATACTTAACACTTGATTATACACTTAATTCTTTTGACTTGGGTGCATGATAAAGACCAAAACACATTATGTGGGTTTTGAGCAATTGGAATTTTGACTTGATGAGATTAGAGCCTTACCAAGTAACCTGGTGATTAAGCTTTGAGGGAAGGCCTAACAAATTTATAAACCTTTAATTTGTTTCCATTCGACATTTTCTATTGCTATTATTATGCTTCTACTATAGAGAATGATTGACACTGATGAGCATGGATGCTTGACTCAATTGTATGAGGTCAGTGTAAGTAAATAGAACATACTTTTGTATTTTCGTTTTTGAAATGTTTGGAATATAGTGTAGGAGATTAGAAGTAGCCATTGATAGGCACGAGACATTTTGGATTACATCAATAGATTATTGAAACTCATTGAGTGACGCCCTTTCTTCTCAACTTTGAAACCATTTTTGAAAGACAAATAGAAGTAAACTTTTTGGCTTTATATTTTAGCAAATTTGGATTAGAATTCATGTTGGCATTATGGTTATGAATACTCTAAAATTGGAGAGGTTTCAAAACATACTGAAAAAATCGTAATAATTGTATATGAATCAAGGAAAGACTCAATATTTTTTATTTTGGGTATTCAAGTATGGAAACAATAACGAGGAATATAAGGAGGGAGTTTTCCGTAATCCAAAGATAATCTGGGAACCCTAGGAAAACTAGAAAATAACTCTTGGTAGAGAAGAAATCTTGAATGAGAATAAAAGGTAGGTAGTGTGTCTAGAAAATGTGGGTGAAAATAGTAAAATTTTTAATGGTTATGTAAATTATAGAAAAAAATACAAATACTATATAGAAGGTGCCTAAGGAAGATGGAAGTAAGGCTGAGAAGTTTTATGATCTTGAATAAATGGGGGTTTCACATTTTATGGGATGGTTGATAAAGATGCACATGAAATGTTAATGGAAGAAGTCTCAGAAGTGGAACTCCAAGCGGTATTATAACCATTTCAAAAGGACAAAATCCTAGACTTGATGGTTAGACAATGGATTTTTTTGATGGTTTCTACTAGATGATAAAGGAGGACCTTCTCAGGGCAGCGAAGGAGATGAGATGAAATAAACAAGACACATTCATGTGGTTATCAATTATACTTTCATAACTCTTATACCTAAAAAAGATAATCCTCAATATGTTGATCAATGTTATGAACCATGCACATTAAAATGATAAGAAACCAAATAACTATAATTGACTTTAAAGGGGGGGAACTCCTTCTACAATGAATACAATCTATACAAAATTTGATTATCCTAAGACTAGGTCTCCTTAGTATATCTAGAGGAGACAAAGGGTACAATTATAATAAAAAAGTACAATGCAAGGTTCTAGCTAACATAACAATATAACAGTACAAATGTAATAATTCAGTATCTAGGACTTGATAAAAGGTTTTAAGGTTAACATGGGACTTATATATGGCTTAACATGCCCCTCCCCTTCATACAAGTGTTGTCCTTAACACTCAATTAATTGTAGGTGCTTTTGCGTGAACAACTCATATTCCCATGTCACCTCTTCCATTGGTAGGTTCTTCCATTTGATGAGGTTCTCATAAATTGCTCAATTTCTTGGTTGCTTAATCATTGTTTCTAGGATTGTTTATGGTTCTAGAATGATTTCCCCTTCTTAATTGATATTTGGTAAAATAATTTGGACCATGATTTTGTAATTAATTACCTTATATAGCTAAGAAAAATGGAAGATTAGATGTATACATGAGGATAAAGGCAACTCGAATTTGTGATCCACACTTCAAATCCTTTGCAACACCTTACAAGGGCCATAATATCTTGTGCTAATGTATTATCGTTCTTTTGTTGCTTGAGGGAAATTTGTTTGTATGGTTATGTTCTCACAAATACCCAATCCACCACTTCAAATTCCCTTTCATTGCAATGTTGATCCACATATTGTTTCATCCCATTTTGTGCTATAACCAAGTTTCCCTTCAATAGTATGAGAACCTATTGTTGGTTCCTTATGTGGTCCTCCATTTCTTGAGCCTTTATATCTCCTTTCAAGAATGATGTGATGGATGGAGGATGATATCCATAAAATGCCACAAATGGGAACATTTTCGATGAACTATGGAAGGGCGTGTTGTACCACCATTCTACCAAGGGAAACCATATGACCCATTATGTCTATTTATCAAATGCAAAGTAACATAAATATCGTTCTAAAATTTATTCATAATCTCAGTTTTCCCATTGGATTGAGGATGACAAGATGAGTTGTGAGCTAATTGAGTACCCAAACAAGAAAATAATTTAATCCAAAAATGTCCATTAAAAATTGGATCTCTGTCGCTTACAATAATATTCAATATTCCATGTCGCTTTTGGATTGTTTCCATGAATTCTTCTACCATTGTACTTGCTTCAAATGGATAAGAAAGAGAGAGAAAATGGGCATATTTTGTTGTTTGATCTACCACTACCATAATGAAATTATTTCCTTCATATTTGGGTAAACCTATAATAAAATCCATTGAAACTTCTTCCCAACATTGGCATGGCATGCCTAATGGTTGTAGGAACCCCATGGTCTTGATTGTCTCTCCCTTATTCTTTTGGCATACAATACATTCAACCACAAAAATTTTCACATATGCTTTAAGACCTTCCCAAAAATATAGTTCTTGATGTTAGGGTGTGTTTTCAAGAAGCTTGAATGTCCCCTATAAGATGTGTGTGTAATTCCAAAAGGCCCTTATGTTTGAGTTGATAATTCTCACACAAGTATAACCAATATTTATATCACAACAAATAACTATTCCGCATAAATTTTTATATTGCATTGGGGTCTTCATGTAGTTGTTGAGTGATCTTGCACACCTTCTCGTCTTGCTTCAATTCTATCCTTGATTCTCCCACCTAGTTAGATTGTGAAAGAGAAATAACACACAATAATCACTTTGTGTCTTCCTCTTTCCTTGAGAGTGCAATATTTTATTTCACCTTTTTAATCCGAATTGGATAATTATATTGTTTTTCATCCATATTGATTCATCCAGAGCAGAAAAAGAGGAGGAATCAACTCACATGACCGTTTTTACTGACGGGATTCAATTAAGTAAAACAAGGATTGAAATCTTCTGGGAGTGTTTTGAAGCATCAAATGATGTTTTTTTTGGGCAAAGCCTTTCCACTTTAGCACAACATCTTTTCATGCCATTCCACACATAAATACCTTTCTAACGACATAAGAAGCATGTCAAGCAAAGTCTGTATGCGAAATTTATGCCACTTAGAAGTTGACCTTCATGTTTTCATCACCATGGTTCAAGAGGATGCCATGTCAGCCCAAATTATTCATGGAAAAGGGGCTAGCCACATGATTATGATGTTGGATGGTGTTGTCATTGATGTTAACCCATGGAGTTGACTAGGTTTGACTTTAACTAAAAACACTAGCCATTGATGTCAAATGGTTATTGAATGCTCCCTAGTAATTATCAAATTACATCAATATGGTAGCTATATTGTTGGATAATTGAAAACCCAAATCCGAGGGTTTGGGTTCCTTGGATTAGGATGTACCCCAACTTTGTCGAGGGTTTTTGGTAGGTCAAATCATTTCATTTGGGTCAGATATACATGTCATTAGATTCTTCTCGAAAATATGTTTTTGTTGATATGTGGTATGCCCTGAGAGGACTCCTGGTTTGAGAGATATTCACAATTGAAGTTGGTGAACCCAATTTCTTGGCTAAAACTCCAAGGGGTAGTGACATGACACCTCCTCCTATGGTTGTCAATATATGACATTGTTTATCACCGTAATTCACAATTGAAGTTGGTGAACCCAATTTCTTAGCTAAAACTTCAAGGGGTAGTGACATGACACCTCCTCCTACAGTTGTCAATATATGACATTGTTTGTCACCGTAATCTCACCACATATAAGTTACATAAATTCAATAACCAAAGACGATATATCAATTGTTCACTTCATCCGCCTACGTGTCACTTACAAAACAAAAAGAAAGGGTTACTAAAAATTTCTTAAGGGCTAAGAAAACATAATTGAATATATTTAGGACATAATTAAAGTGAAAAGTGAAAAGTGGAAGTATCTCTATGTTTTGGGTTTTCAATATTCCTCTCTAACTCGGCCTTCCACGTAAGTATTTTTACTAATTAGCTTGTGAAACTTCCTTTTGTTGCAGTGAGGATTCTCCGCCCTTTAGGGCATGTTATTTCAGGACCTTGACCCTCACCTTTGTGCCTCAAATTCAGACCCTCAATACCACTTGCAGATTAGTTGTTGGGATAGTTCAAGTTTATGAAGACTCGTTGTTAGGAAGGACAAACCCTTGGTCCTTTATTAGGACTAGTTCGTAGGCTATTTTCATACGGTCACAAAACTTGGATTATTTGTAGCTTAACCCCCATCTAAAAGGTCTCCATCCTCATCAAGGGGCCTCAACTCTATTGAATTTCATTCCTTATGGCATGATTTTCATATTGTTATTGTCTTTGTTGTAGGATGTGTTGAAGAGAAACAAGTTTGTAATATATCAAGGTTTAACACATAGTAAGAAATTTTAATAACATTAACGTTGGTGTTGAGACATGTAACTTGACTTGAGTTCATTTGCTTGACTGAACACATTGAACATGTGTTGATTTGATAAGTAAAAATTGACCTGACTATTGAATGATAGAAATGTTGATTGTGAGTGGTGTACTGACATTACACTTCGTTGACACGTGTTCTTACCTTGACTGCATATACTTTACAAATATCTTAATCATGGAATATCATGCTTGACATTTGTTGGAACAACATTTGAATTTTGCAGTACCAAGCTTGATCTTTGTTGATGAAAAGTAGTTGGCTCATGACTATTAGACAAATATTGATTGTTGATTGTGAGTTGACTCAATATCTGGACACAAATAATATGTTGATTTTTGTGTTGACTTGATTTGATGGTAACTTAACTTTGTGATGGTAGATTTATAAACATAACAATTTTCCACGACTTTGAATAGCATTGACATCGTGCAAACGATGATTTAAGAATGGATTCTATCTATATGATGTTAATTGACTATGATTATAGACATGACACACATCACTCATCAACTTGATCTTAGCTTTCAACGGTAGTTGTACACTTAATATCTTTACAAGTATACATTGTTATTATTGGCAAGAGTTGAGTTTGATATGACAAATACTTGAATTGACATCATCATGTTGACCTTATTTGACTATAAGGTAAAATAAGTATGTTGGCACCTTGACTTTCAGAATGGACTTGACATACTAGATTAAGTATATTAATACCTATACCTTGAATTTATTATGACATCATAATGTTATCTACATTTAACATTGAGTTAACCTTGGTATGACAATGTTGTAGTCCTATTAATGACAATGTTCGAGTTGACACCTTTCAATTTTATTAATTGACTTGACTTATGGACTTATGAAAATATTGATATAGGGTTGGTCTTGAAATAATAAGCTAGGGTTTATCTTGTATGACCTAGGATTTGTGAATAGGTGACATAATTGTAATCTCGAAGGGCAACGAGTTTTGAAGACAATATCATCTAGTTGTACAACATATTTAAGAAGAATGGATAACATGGCTTGTTATAAGCCATTTTGTCACATCTGGTTACTAGGCCTTAAAATAGGATCATTCACAGCCTTTGAACCCTTTATCATCCTCCCTAAACAAAGCCCTAAGAATGCCTCTCTCATATCCCTAATTTTTTGCCTGAAACTGCCTCATTTCAGTCATTTTTAGGACCAATGCACCCTGTCCCCTTATTGGCCAGTGTTGAATACCAGGTTGCCTTACTCTGGACTTGCGCTAATCACCAGTAGGTTGCTCAGTCTTAGGGGTGCGTTGATTCTAGAAATTTAGAAAAAAAAAAAGAATCTTGAAGCTTCCTCTTCCAGAAGCTTCCAGGATTTGTTGTAACCATTTACCTTGAATAAAAGTCTCAAATCCTATCTTATCCTACCTTGGAGTTTTCATCCCTTATCCCTTGAGCTCATCCTCCTATCAAGAGTGGATCTCAAACCTAGATTGGTAAAAGGATAATAATTTATGAACTACCTCCCTCATCTGTATATTTACAACCATCCATAGGCAAGGGGTTGGCTTTTGGAGATTGATTCTACCCTTGTGTTGTTGATGTGAGAGACATTTTTCCATGCATTAAGGTGACTAGAGGTGATCTTTGTGGCAAGGAAAGGACAATTAAACTTGGAGGAGCTCTTTTACAAGATTAACACCTATTTTTGTTTGTAAGTTACCATTTCTATTAATGCAAAGAATTATTTGTTTTCCTATATCTGATGTTATGATTTCATGTATTCCAATACCATGTTGATATATTGAATAAAGTGAGTAGATGATGCTACATAGATCCCGTAGATTTTTGGCTCATGTTGTCTAGTTTTGCAGGTTCTAATTATAGCGATTAGAGCTAAGATTGGAGCATACAAGCCAAGGAAGGAGCAAAGCATATGATGGATTCTAGGTAGGCTTCATCCCGTTATATATTTACTTTAAGGAAAACATCAACGTCTTTGTCTTTCTGTTGTTGTAGGTCATTCCACCAGGCCTAGAGAAGATTCTTCCCTCTGCAGTCATAGATTTGATATAACAAATTGGCGATCATATCGGGGATTGATTCAATCCCTTGGCGGTTTTTCCTTGCCCTTAGTGTTTATTTTTCCTCTTGTTTTGATCTTTATAGTTTTACTCAATCTCAATCAGACATCGAAAGACCTGTCAATGAGATTCCATTGCATTTTTTATGTTGAAACTTGGGATTCCTTGATCAGCACACCCTCTAGTGTGGAGATAGTGTGTTGCAGTGCACCCTATACTTCCTTGTACCTGCATTAAAGTGCACCACAACCCTCTCTGTGCTTGTGTTTCAAAGCACTGGTGCCCCTTAAGCACTTGCATTGATCTTTGTTTCATGCCAAAAATTGCCTTTTTTAGTTTGCTCTATGTCCAACCTTCTTCCAACTGCTCTTCCTTGTGTCCCTTAGTGTCTTAGTGTCTCTCAGAAGCATCCATATAGTTTGCTTATGGTTTTGGTTGCCTTTGATAAGAATTTGTTTATATTTTCCTTTATTATTGCCATTAGGTCATTAACGAACTGATTTGTTTAGTCATTGAGTACTTGAATGAATTGGTGTTCCAATCATCATTCTGAAATTTTTATTATTATCAATGATTAGACATGCATCTCAGTTTTCTCTCATTTTGAAAATTAAGAGGAAATTGAAAAGAAAAGTCTTATGCATTGCATTTAGGGTTTTGTGTGTGAAAATTGGAATTCCCTAGTGTGAAATTGCATTTTTTTGCTTTCATTTGGCAAAAAAAAACCCCTCTCATTCGCCTGAGGGGGGGCTAAATTGTGTATGAGTGTTAATCGCCTATAAGTGTCATCACCTTTTTGATAAGATTTTGTTTCGTTATTTCTTTCTTCTTGTCAAATTTGGGTTGTATGCATAAATTTATTGTTGGATTTGAAAACTCACTTTTACATTACAATTAAAGTATGTGTGGTTTCTTTTCGTGAGTGGTCAAGTTGCATTTATATGTTTCTTTGCATTTGAGGGATTTCAAAGCATTTCTATGACTTATTGCAGTTGTATTCTTTTCTTTCTTCCCTCTGTTCCATAGGCTTAACCGGAGGATCTATATCGATACAAACAACTATGGATAGAGATCCGTCATTCCTCTCCCATTCCAAATTCTGAAACCAAGCCCTTGCTCACTAAACTATCCTTTGGAAGGGAAGGTGAACTCTTAAGAATGACCAATTGGAAACACACAAACACGAATAGTTGCCATGATAGCAAACAATCAATCGAACTACCAGCCACCACAAAGGACTCTGATTTTCACAGTAACTCGAAATCCGCCCCCACTTCAGGCTGTGATTGAGAGTGACTTTTCGATGTTGATTCTTGCAAGCAAGCACTCGACATAAAGCCCTTCCCCGGACAGACTAGACTAGCTGAACGACCGATTCAAGTGAAACGAAAGCCTTATCACTTAAAAGGTTGGATTTTCACCCAGAAGAGGTTAATGCACGAGGAGATAATGAATTTGTGGATCCGGCTTTCATTTAAGGATTTCTTGTCATGTCATCAAAAAGGCATGATTCTCTTTCTTGGTAATAGGTGGAAGTCTTCTTTTTCAGTGACCTTAATGGATTGGTACGATATTCAACCTAAACAGGGATGGAATGGTAACAACAATGAAATGTGTTATGTTAAATGAATGACTAAAAGAAAAGAAAAGAAAAATCTCTTTGCATCGTATATAGGGCTTTGATTTTGATTAGAATAGTTAGAAGATCAATGGTTGCATCATTTGTTTGTTGCATTGTTGATTGATTTATTTTATCCCTACTTAGTTAGGCTTTTCATTGTTAAAAGGAAAATGAAAAGAGTTTTTTTTCGTCGTATTAGTTTCATCATAGCTGTGTTCAGGTGACATTGATTTTTGAGCCTTGAAATCGAAACATAATTCAAGATCAACTCTAAAATTCATCTCAATTAACCTAAGGAGCATTTGAAACTTAACGACACACATAGAGGTTTAGGCTAGAAACGTGTTTCGACATCTCTAAATGTAGGAGCTATCTTTATTTTTTCAGCGTTACATTTCAAGGGTGATATCTCGTTCCACGTATGTAAGTGTATAAGATCGTTCTCCACGTACCTTCAGGTATATCGAGTGGTGCTCCACGTATGATAAGTATATGGGAACACTCTCATTGTACGGTTATGCATTAGACAACACTACTGCGGACTGCACTTCCATGTATTGTCGAGTATATTTTGGAAGTCCACCATAGGTTGTTATCCATCCATAGGAAACCAAGTTATATGCCTTGTACACCATTATACACTGAACACAATGTTCGGGGAGATTGCTTGCATGTACATTAAGTCCTTCGTTCTCTAAGGTGTGTATTGTAGTTCACGGTTGCTTGGTGAACCTTTTGACTAGTTTACCCATTTGTTTTATTTTGTGTCTTTAATTTCTAAAAATGAAATAATTGGCCGTAGAACAACATCCTTCCTGTGGAACAACTCCTTAGTGGATCTTAGGTTGAGACTAATGGCAACAGTTCATGAGTCCACCAGTCAAGGAAACTCCTCTAATGGGAATCCTGGTCCTTTTCCTTTTTTTGGAAACATTGGTGCTCCTTATATGGCAACGTTATCCCTTCCTAGATTTGCCATTAGTTTACCAGTTTGGTTATTTTTTACCCCTATTGTTTCAAATGTTCAAACTACTTCTCAACTAAGTAGTCCTCCACCTGAACAATATCAACCTCAAGTTGACCCTTTGCCTTCTTCACCTGTTGTTTCTTCATCCCTTTCTTCCTCCTTGCCTGGTGAAAGTCTTGATTCTAGTAACCAGGAAGCTAATAATACGAAGAAAATGATGAAGAAGAAGAAGCAAAATAAGATGGGGGAAACCAAGTAACCATTGTTATCCATGCAAATTGTATGGAAGAACCTTCAAATAAGCCCCACAAAGTTAAATCCCCTTGCAAGTTATGTAAGGGTGACCACCTTCTTATAGATTTTCGTGGTATTCCCAAGGTTTTAGAAGTGTGGTCCACAATCTCACATCGATGTTTGACATCAACTTCTAGAGATCATGTTGGTGATAAACCATCCACTAGTGATAGTAAGGTCCATGGGAAAAAGGGTAAAGTTAAGTTTCCTTGTAATTTATGTGAAGGGAATCATCTTATTCACCTTTGTCCTTATATGGATGAAGCCTCAAAAGTATTAGAAAACTTTACAGCTTCTCATCCACAACTTCTAGCTGGTTACCAGAAGATTTCTCCCAATTCTCCACTAACTGATGAAGTGATTGATCAAAATATGAATCCAATCAATCCCACTTTCTCTGAACGTGAATCTCATGAGTCTATTCACGACCAACCATTGGTTGAGAAAATGGTTGACCCGATTCCACCTTCAATCGATCGTACTTTTCCCATAGAGAGTGAGGACCATTCCACTCAAGTTCTTCTTGTTTCTTTTGATTCTACCAAACAAGGGGGCATTTCTCCTATTCCCACAAAACCCCCTCCAAGAAAACATGCCATTTTCTTTGATTGGAGTCGATTGACAAAACTTTGTCTCCATTCTTAGATGCATTTTAATATCACGGTAAAGGCTTATGATAAGAATATCCATAACACTATTATAGATGAGGTAGCTTCTGTTAATATTCTATCCTCCAATGCTTGGCAAGATTTGGGTTCCCCACAGCTTGTGTCCGCCGCTCCGAATCAGTTAGATTTTAACAAAAGAACCAATCAACCCTCAGGGATCCTTCCTCAGTTTCCTCCTAACTTTGGAGGAAAAAATGTATGTATTGATGTTATGGTTGTCATGGGCCCTTTGTTAGGTCCCTATAATACTAGTGTAACCCCTTATTGTTATTAGTACAAACCCCTTATTATATTTGTGTGCCCATGTAGTCCCCATATTGTTATTATTATGCCCCATAGAAGCCCACTATTGTTATTATTGTGCCCTTACATTAATATTGTTATGTCGGCTTTGATTATATTATGACCCCTTAGACTCCTATATATAGAAAGGAGGTCTTGTCATTTGTGTCATCCAAGAATTGTTCATTTGTGTAATTTAAAGGAGGTTGTCCCCTTGAAGAGGCTGAATTCTAAGTTGTTCATCTATCTTTTCTATATTTTTGTGAGTTGGTTTCATAACATTTGGTATCGGAGCTTTGGATTCTAGGGTTTCGCTGCTCCAAACAGGTCATCGTGGAAATTTCGCTATAACGTTTTTTATGTGATGTTTCAGAAGCTAAAAACAAAATCCATTTGAGAAGACATCTCGGTGAACCTTGGGTCCGAATTTCAGAGCTTGTCTCACTATATTTTCGGAGATATGATCTGAGAAAGTTAGGGTTTTTGCAAGCTCCAAATTTCATCTAAAACAGGTCATCGTGGAATTTTTGCTATAACTATTTTGCTATGAAGTTTCAAAAGCTAAAACAAAAACCCATTTGAGAAGAAATCAATCTAAACCTCAGGTCCAAATTTCAGATCTTGTATTGCTATATTTTCGGATATATGATATGAGGAAGTTAGGGTTTTTGTAGACTCCCAAATTACATCCTAAACTAGTGACCTTGGAAAAATCATCATAACTTTCTATCTGGGCATCAGATTGAAATTTCGTAAGAAGTTACAGAAAGAGGACGGACTGTATTTTTTTTGGGTATAATCTTTAGAACCTAGGGTTGAAACAGTGACACGTGGCATGTCGTACAAGTTAACTCTACTGAGCTAGTCTATAATTAGGTCATTGTAGGAGATTGGGAATAAATATTTCTTCAAGAATCCAATTGTGATTAGACTTGTGGAGTTACAGGCCAAAATTTCAGAACTTAAAGATATGAAATTACATAGTTATAGTCATTTCAAGGTCGAGCTCCTAAAATCAAGAAAAAGCGAGATGAGGAAGTTTGATGGCAAGGATTCGGTAAACTGGATACTACAGATGGAGAAATATTTTGATCTACGTGGTGTACCACTGTTACAAAAGGTACATATTGCATCTAATTATTTAGAACTGAACCAATTTTTATGGTATAAGGGGCTTTTTTCTTGTAAATCACTTGTCACTTGGTCAATTTTCACGGAAGAAATGATAGCACATTATGAGGATACAAAGAGTAACACCTTCTTTAGCCAATTGCTAAATCTCCAACAAAAGGGTTCAATGGCAGAGCACATTGAGGACTTTCAAAAATTGAATATAAGGGTAAATGATATTCTAGAGAAACAAATGATTTGTTGAGATTGCAACAAGATGATGGAGCTTAGTGAAAAGAGTCGCCTTCACTAAGTGGGCCCGCAGGCTATTTTTGGCGCAAGTCTATTTTTAGACTATGTCTATTTTTAGACATATGGATCATGTCTATGGATTGCAGGTTGCTGTTTATGGATGGTTGATCAAGTTGAGAAAATA
>APFE030878153.1:171148-207799 GCA_000404065.3 Pinus taeda
TTTTGTTTTGTTTTGTTTTTGTTTTTTTTTTTTTTTTTTCAAACTCTCTTAACATGAAAAGATGTCGAGTTTTGAACTTCGTTGGACTCGTAAAAACATCAAACAACATTGGACTTTTCATTCATGACGAGTTCGAATGACTCCTTCTCTGGGTTCGTTAAATATTCTTAGATGTATTCATTCGAAGGATGAACTTACAGATCAGGCATATGTTATCCTCCTCAAGTTTGTTAAAAAATAAAGAGGTATTGAGTAATATGGTTGGGGAAACCGGGAAAACAGGGTACTTCATTTGTTAATGGCAATGAGTCGTTCTTGAACATGACACTCTTCCACTTCATCTCCGTGGCTGATGGGTTGGGAAATCTGCTTGTCTTTTGGTTTATCATACCTTTTCAAAGCCTTTGTTTTTGGTTTTGGGTCAATGCTTCCAACTCCATTCAGTGTCACCGTTGTGTTCAAGAGAAGTCATTCAACCAATATTTTTCTACAATACTCATAAGCCTTCATTCCATGTCTACCTTTCTTGATCCAGTTTCGTATCAACATCATTCTTATCATTTTTTATCAAATCATGATACCTGTTTTGTGTCATTGATGGGGGATACATGAAGTCCCTTTGGCGATGGGTTACTTCATATCGACATCAACTTATTATCCAGGAATTTGACTTAAAAACACTCCTTCGGTACCTTGGTGCTTGCATACATCAATGGCAAGTTTCCTCGCTCTCAGCGACAAGTTTTCATCATTGGTCTTTGATTGAAAGATTTTGTGTGGTGTTCGACATCAACTCAATTATTAAAACCACATGAATTGTACTATAGTACCTTCAGAGCCATTAGCAACATCGATGGTTTCTCTCGTGTTTGTTAACGACTTACATCATTGGCTGGTAATTAGATGGTTTCTACCATGTTTGACTCCAGCTCATTGATTCACATGGTTAGACTTGTACATTGGTTGGTCGTGTGAATGAGATAGAATACCCCAGATCTAGTTTCTTCCATTCGGGCTGTGATTTCAGGAGTAAAACAAGATCAGAATATATGATGGCTATGATCGTACAAACAATCATCCAGTCATGGGTCCACCATCAGTCATCTGTGGACGTGTCTTTTGATCATTGTACATGTAATGTTAGCTTATGTGCTGAGTATGGGTATGCCTCCCTCAACAAAGATGTCATGAGGTAAATGTGTTGCAACAAATGATGGTCTCATCGGTTGTTCTTAATCCTGACTTATCACAAGGTAAAGAACTTCAGTCATCAGTTTCAATTTTTGACTTTTCAGTTTAGGGGGCAATTTGTTATAGGCCATTTTTCACATCTGGTCAATAAGCCTTCAAACAAGATCATTCACATCCTTTGAACACTTTGTCATAATCCCTAAACAAATCCCTAAGTATGGCTCTCTCATATCCCTGAGTTTATCCCTGAAACTACCTCATTTCAGTCATTTTTAGGACAACACACCCTGACCCCTCATTGACCAGCGTTGACTACAGGTTGCCTTAATATGGACCTGCGCTGATCATCGACAGGTTGCTCAATCTTGGGGGTGTGTTGATTCCAGAAATTCAGGAAAACATAAAAGAATCTTGAAGCTTCCTCTTCCAAAAACTTCAAGATCTGTTGTAACTATTTAACTTGGATAAAAGTCTTGAATCATATCTTATCCTACCTTGGAGTTTTCACCCCTTATCCCTTGAGCTCATCTTCCCATCAAGAGTGGATCTGAAGCCTAGATTGGTAAAAGGATAAGAATTTATGAACTACCTCCCTCATCCATATATTTACAACCATCCATAGGCAAGGGGTTGGCTTTTGGAGATTCATTCTACCCTTATGATGATGTTGTGAGAGACATTATTCCATGCATTAGGGTGACTAGAGGTGCACTTTTTGGCAAGGAAAGAACACATCAAATTGGAGGAGCTCTTCTACGAGAACAACACTTATTTTTGGTTGTAACTCACTCCATTTCTATTAATGTAAAGAGTTCTTTGTTTTCTTATACGTGTTGTTAGGATTTCATGTATTTCAATACCATGTTGATCTATTGAATAAAGTGAGTAGATGATGCTACATAGATCGTTGACTCGTGTTGTCTGGTTTTGCAAGTTCTAATTATAGCGATCAAAGCTAAGATTGGAGTATACAAGCCAAGGAAGGAGTGAAGCATACGACAGATTCCAGGTAGGCTTCATCCCGTTTTCCATTTATTTTAAGGAAAATATTAGCTTCTTTGTCTTTCTATTGTTCTAAGTCAGTTCACTAGGCCAAGGGAAGACACTTCTGTCGGTAGTCGTAGATTTTGTATAACAGGGCTTAACCAGTCAAACAACGATGTTTGCTTATATGTGGTTGACCAAAATAAAAAGGAATTACATACATCTTCAACAAAAATAAGCAGGCTCATGGAAGAAAATGAAGAGTAGGAGCAGATAAAGGTACTCAACGGAGAAGTATAGAAGACCATTGTTCTAAAGTTAAAAGTTGAATAGGCATAAAAAACAAGGGAGATCTTGAGAAGATGGTTTCAATAAGACCTTGCTCAAAAGAAAGAAAAACTTGACGTGACTCTCACATAAGTCAGCAAGTTCAAGGAATGGAAAAAAAAAACACTTGCAGGTTATTGACAAGAAATACCAAGAATTGGCTCAATTGAAGATAAAGGCAAAAAGAGCAGGTAAGGCTCCAATTGACGAATGTACAAGCTCCACATATTCATATAGTAATATTGAGAATAAGACTGATCAAAGTAATGAACCAAAGAAGAATGTTTCAACTCCGAAGAATGATGCCAAAGAAGTCAAGGACAAAGGACAATAAAAGACTACAACAATGCCTACAAAAAGGAATGAGTATGGAAAATCGTCCAGGTGTGTTCATCCATTTGATGATTATTGTTTCTTATGTGCTAAATTTGGAAATATGGTTAGGGATTGTAAAGTTGTTGAAAAGTACAATTATCAAGGACCACTGCCTCTGAATGAACCATCCAGGGACGCACGTTTATTTAATGGATATTGCTTTTTATGTGCTAATTATGGACATAGGGCTAGGGATTGTGAAGTATTTGACAGGTATAACTACTATCCGAAAAATATTAGAAGCAAGTTTGCAAGATCACGAGATAAATATCAGATGGAATCTTCTATGACTGATAACTAATGCTTCAAATATCATAATTATGGACACATAGCTTGACAATGCAGGTGCAATCTTGATAAGGAATGTTACAAATGTCATAACTATGGACACATAGCTCATCACTGTAGGTGCAAGATGGAATCAACCACAAATGAAAAGCTTGATGACAAGAATAAGAAGGTTTGGAATAGAAAACATGTACATGATGAAAAAGAAGAGTCGAAAGTCAAGAAGGTCTCGGTAGTTATGCTTTCAGGGTTTGTAACATGTAGTAAGGAATCAACAGTTGCTTCAGTTAATGACTGGAGTCAAGATGGTTTGTTAGATGATACACCATTTTGAACAATAAAGCTCACCGACTCCTTGAATTTTGAAGAGGAGGAGTATATACAACATTATTTGGCACAGGTCTACCATAGACAAACAAACAACATGCATAGAATGGCAACTTCAGGACAAATATGTCATATTCACAACAGGTTAAGGGGGAATATAATTGTTAAAGGATTATAGTTCCATAGGGATCATCGTTGATAGATTATTACAAGAAGGCTTCTCGTCAGGGTAAGCATAGATAGATGAAAATTCCACATAAAGCAAGAAAATTGTCAAGGGTAGTCACCCTTTGCCATTGATGTGAAAGGGGGAGATAAAAACCTGAGAAGGAGATTGAAATATGAAGAAGGAGGTGAGCATGATGTCAGGTGGAGTTTTACTCATAGGTGGAGTACATGTGTTTCCATGAATGACAAAGGGGGAGATTGTTGGATGGTGTTGTCTTGGTGTCAACCCATGGAGTTGACTGGGTTTGACTTTGACCAAAAAATCTAGTCATTGATGTCAAATGGTTATTAAACGCTTCCTAGTAATTGTTGGATTACATCAAGGTGGTAGTTATACTGTTGGATGGTTGAAAATCCAATTCCCAGGGTTTGGGTTCCTGGACTGAGAATGTACCCCAACTTTTTCGAGGGTTGTTGGTAGGTGAAATCATTGAGTTTAGGTCAGATATATATGTCATTAGATTCTTCTCAAAAATATGTTTCTATTGATATGTGGTATGCCCCGAGAGGCCTCATGGTTTGAGAGATATTGACAATTGAAGTTGGTGGCCCCAATTTCTGGGCTAAAACCGCAAGGGGTAGTGACATGATGTGTCCTCCTATGATTTTCAATATATGAAATTGTTTATCATTGTAATATCACCACGTATAAGTTCATTAAATTCAAGAACCAGAGACAATAAATCAATCATTGACTTCATGCACCCATGTGTCACTTGCAAAACAGAAAGAAAGGGTTAGTAAAATTGCTTAAGGCATAAGACAAAACATAATTGATTTTATTTTATTTTTATTTTTATTTATTAATTAAATTTAGGACATAACTAAAGTCCCTACATGCCTATATTTAGGACACATAAACAATATTATCTATGAAACCGCCTCATTTCCTAACCTAATACTATAAAAAGGAGATTCTTATTCCTCCTCATTCAAACATTCATCAAACCAATTATCTCTCTGAAGTTTCAGTCTAGTCTCTGATTATATATATATATATATATATTTTCTCAGTTTTCTAAGGGCATATTAGAGCAACGAAAAGTGGCTATATCTCAGTGTTGTGGATTTTCACTATTCCTCTCCAACTTGGCCTTTGAGGTAAGTATTTTTTATAATTGGCTTGAGCAACTTCCTTTTGTTGCAGTGAGGATTCTCAACCCTCTAGGGCATGTTATTTTAGTACCTCGACCCTCACGTTTGTGCCTCAAATTCAAACTCTCGACCTTCTTACACATACCCTCAATACCTCTTGTGGATTAGTTGTTGGGCTAGTTCAAGTTGTATGAAGACTCGTTGTTAGGAAGGATAGATCCTCAGTCCTTTATTAGGACTAGGCCACTGGCCTATTTTCATATGGTCACAAAACTTGTTTGTAGCTCGCTCCCCATCTAAAAGGTCTCGATCCTCGTCAAAGGGCCTTGACTCTATTGACTTGCATTCCTTATGGCATGATTTTTATATTGTTATTGTATTTTCTATAAGATCTGTTGAAGTGCAACGTGACTATAATATATCAAGGTTCAACGAATAGTAAGAAATGTTAACAAGTAAGAAATGTTAAGAACATTAAAATGAAACATAAAAGCAGACTTGTTGTAATTGACCTTGCATCGTTGGTGTTGAGAGATGTAACTTGAACTGAGTTCATTTGCTTGACTGAACACACTGAAGTTGTGTTGATGTGATAAGTAAAACTTGACTCGATTGTTGAATTATATCAATGTTTTGTGAGTGGTGTATTGACATTATACTTCGTTGACAAGTGTTCTTACCTTGACTGCATATTCTTTACAAATATCTTAACCATTGACTATCATGCATTGTTGGGTGTGTGTTAGATTCTTTCCACGACTAGTTGCACACACGGGGGGAGGGCAGAGGGGGCGATAGCCTCCTCTATTTGTTTTACCGAGCACAGCAGGGGGGTCAAAGGGGGGCGATAGCCCCCCTGCAGCCTCGAGATTTTTTTCTTGGACCCTATATTAGGTGGGCGGACCTATCATGGTTTTGTGCATAGGTTTCACACACCGTTTTGGGCATGATGGTTTTCTTCTTCCCATGGTATTTTGTAGATCCGGTCAAGGGAACTACGGTTATATTCTAATCCAGGGTTAATGGAATGGGGTTTATGAATATATATATAGTAACATTGAAAGGAACATAATTAACAATCAATATGGTATCCCTAGTTTTGGGATCTAGGGGAAAATCTTTGTGTATTTGTTTTGTGTTTCTTACCATTGTATATTTTTTGTTTTTTAAGAATTTGTTTGTAGGTAATTTCTGTACAGGGTTAAAACCTACATTCATGACATTTGCTAGAACAACGTTTCACTTTCGCAGTAGAAAGCTTGATCTTTGTTGATGACAAGTAGTTGTTTCATGATTGTTAGACAAATATTGGCTGTTGATTGTGAGTTGACTTAATATCTGGGCAAAAACCATATGTTGATTTTTGTGTTGACTTTATTTGATTGTAACTTAACTCTGTGATAGCAGATTTGTAAACATATAGTTTGCCTCGAATTTGAATAACATTGACATATCACAAACAATGATTTAAGAATGTATTTGATATGTATGATGCTATTTGACTTTGATTATAAACAATACACACACATGAGTCATCAACTTGATCTTATCTTTCAACAGTAGTTGTACACTTAATATCTATACAAGTATACCTTGTTATTATTGACAAGAGTTGACTTTGATATGACATTACTTGAGTTGACATTATCATGTTCACTTGACTTGACTATAAGGCGACATAAGTATGTTGGCACCTTGACTTTCATAATGGACTTGACATACTAGATTAAGTATATTAATACCTTAACCTTGAATTTGTTATGACATCATAATGTTATCTAGATTTAACGTTGAGTTAACCTTGGTATGACAATGTTGTAGTCCTATTAATGACAATGTTTGAGTTGACACCTTTAACTTTGATCAATTGACTTGACTTATGGACTTATGACAATATTGATCTAGGGTTGATCTTGAAATAATAACCTAGGATTTCCCTTGTATGACCTAGGATTTGTGTATAGGTGACATAATTGTAATCTTATAGGGCAACAGATTTTGAAGCCAATATCATCTATTTGTATAACATATTGTAGAAGAATGGATAACATTATTTGACCAATCAAACAATGGTGTTTACTTGAAAACACTGATTGTAGGTCAGCGGGATGACCCGAGGCACCTTAGTTTGTGTGGTTACTTGTTAGCAGTACTAGATGGTAGTAGCATCGAGTGCAGCCTCATACAATGATGATAGTGGTTGTGCATTGATGACTATTCATTCATGAGCATTGACATGCAATGATATCCAACAATTGTTTAGTGATTTTTAGTGACAGTGATATACAATGTGCAATGACAATGATGCGTAGTTGAACAATGGTAACTTGATGTGTAACAATGTTTAGTGATCAATTTGTGGGAACAATGATGAGTGATTACAAGGATTTAACATTTGTTCTGCATATTTCTTACAAAAATTCTACATTGATTCATAGTACAATGGATCTAGTGTGAAAATTGTGAAACGCGATCTACCGACTCTTCTGGGTGATTGGAGTCACCTTCAAGTTGTGGCCTAAGAACACTTGATCCAGGTCCGGGTGCGAAGAAGGACCCTTCCAAGACCTTTTACTTTCGTGATGTGTGAAAATTTATTTTTAAAAGAACATTAATGAATACATCTGCATGCTATAAAGAAGAGTAACATAACAATCATCAACATATGAAAACATAAGCCGTTGATAACGGAGTTCATCTAGGAGGGACTACGTCTCCGGGCCCCGGTGTCAAGATGGTGTAGGCCGCTGCATTAAGTGTTGTCAATAATGATGATGTACACAAGAGATGATGTCTCGATCATACAAGGAAAAATGCCGTCACACAAGAGTGGCTCTAAGAGATGTTCCACAACTAGAACTCTCAATAAAAACTCCTATTAGAGTGACACAAAAACATGCATGGTGAGCATCCCACCAACATGGCACAAAAGGGATGTCAAAGAAAAACACATGCATGACGACAACAAGAGTATCCCAACCACATACAACAAGGGATCTCAAAACATAACATGATGAGTTATGACAGAAAGTACATCACATAGAAAGATTCCACATCAAATCAAGCAAGGAATCATGACAACATGCAATAAGAAGATCCCGTCTCTAGATCAATCAGGAATCTGTGCAGCATAATGTATAAAGAAGAAATATATGAATAAATCATATACCTCGTAACAAAGGGGGCCATTTGAAGAAGTGGATGTCTCACTGCTGAAGCTGCTCAGATCATAGATCTCAAGGCGAAGATCGTATGAAGATGGCTACTCGCACAAGAATGTGGACATCTGAAACACATCGATTCTCACAACATCGATCAAGAAGAATCGATCATAAGGAGAAGAATCGATCAAAGAAGAAGGATCGATCTCAAAGAGAATAACGGATCTAGACTCTCGGCTCTGTAGCTCGCTGGCTATTTGGCTCTGTAGCGCTCTGGCTTATGTCATTGCAGCTCTCCGATCTATCATAATTTCAAGTTCCCTTTGGCTTCCATGCTTCTCTATAGCTCTGCAGCTTTGTGGATTTGAAGTGCTGCTCTAGCTTCATGCTTCTTTGTAGCTATGCGGCTTTGTGGATTTGAAGCGCTGCTTTGGCTTCATGCTTCTTTGCATACTCAGGCTCTTAGGCCTTTCTTCACGTAGCCTCTCCACACAGCCTCTCCATGCAGTCTCTTGGGCTCTCTATTACACCACTCTCGCCCTCTGTTTCCCAGCCTTTCACCTCCCCCTTGGCTCTCTATCACCATCGTGTTTTATATCACGTTTGGATCAAAGTCACGCTTAAAAATTGGAGGTCGATTTTGTTCAGGAAAAGAATGCTGCTGAATGGAAAGATCAACCGATATAACAAAATCATAGGAATGCCTTTTTTCTATTAAACTGACAAATACACTGAAAATTGATAAATCCGACCGAAATTCTTTAAAGCCGGACTTCAAAACATTTAAATCGACCGTACAGACCCTATCGGGTCCGCCTTTAGACGCTTATCACAATTGGCAGTCGGCAGTTGGTATCGACGATTGACATGGGCGCTGATTGCGTTTATCAACGCGATTCTCCGGATGTCGCTGATATTTATATCGACGATTGGCGCAGCGTTGTTATCGACGCTTTTATCAGGGCTTCGCCGATATACATATTGGCGATATTATATGGCCGACATATAACATATAAATCGGTGCATATCTATATATATATATATAATATATATATATATATAATATATAATATATATATATATATATATATATGGTTGACGTTGGGGTTTCGGCTAGGTCCACCTCCGATGCGCGCGCACCCGCCCATAGTACATTGTTTTAAACAACATATATAGATATATATAATATATCTATTATATAATATATATATATATATATATATAAAATATATATATATAATATATATATATTATATATATATATATATATATATAATATATATATATATATATATATAAATATATTATATATATATATTATATATATTATATATATTTTAATAACATATTAGGCACACATTTCCTTATATGGTTATTTATTAACCAATTAAAAATGATTTTGTCTCTTATGCAGGTTTAGGAGACAAATGAGAAAACGCCAAGTGTCAATGGCTGATGGGCTGCCATGTGGGTCCCACCTGCTTACTAGGATGCCATGTGACACATTATGGGCCCCACTTTTCCCATCTCATGTCAAACTTTGAAGAGCTTTATCTTTTGCACACGAGCTTGGTTTGACGAACCGTTCACACCACCACAATCAGGACGTCGAGGTCTTCAATCTGGTCCTGGTCCAAGCATAATTCAAACACTTTGATTTTTGAGCCATTTTTGTCCTGTGTCCCTCTCTGGAGCCACCTAGATCAATCCTCCCCACTGAGGAGATTTTGGTCCTCCAAAAGCATGGAAAATAATCTACACTTTCTCTCTGTACCCTGTTTGCATCACAAGCGTCCGGAAAGGTCTCGCTTCCTTCTCCTTCACCTTTGTTCTTCGGAGCCTTAAGCAACGAGCCGACACCTGCTACTTCTGCAACCTGTAGTACACTGTTTGCAAATTACACGCTTTGAATGACATGACCAACTAAAGATCCAAACGTCCCACACTTTCCACGAGTTTATAACACATACTCGGTGGTCAAGTTTACATCAAGATGGACTAATACTCTGGCTATGACAACAAGGCCAACCTATCATTGTTGCTTGAAAAAGTGATGGAAAACACCTCATCACTGCAACACATGATCTACATACATAAGGCCAAACATTATTGTTTTGACAAGTGATGGAAACATAACATCACTTTCATAGTTTTAACATGCAACTCAAAATACGACTCAAAACATGACCATACATCATTGTTGCTGACCAAGTGATGGAAAACACACCATCACTTTTACACTTTAAAATGCAACAAATGATTTACAAAAGAATGACCATGAAACGACATTACGTAAAAAAGACCACTTTTCACTTATCAATGTGAATGGGTCACTTCCCTGAGGTGACAACTGCTTTTCCTGCTTGACGCACCGACGCTTTGTCTTTAAGGCATTGTTCTGGATGGAGCCTCCAACAAGTGGCTCTTTGATGGCCATTTATATTGCAATGACTGTGGTTGGCTTTCTTCCTCCATACCTGCTTAACCTACTTATTTTCATGCTGTTGAGAGGGCCTTTCACGCCTCATGAGTGTTGCCATTCTTTTCCAACACTTAGAAAAGGTATGGTTAGGTAAACCACAAAAGGTGCATGTTTTTCGATGCCTTGATATTCGTTCATTATTAACAACATGATCATAATCAAAATGAACATCTGAAGATCGAAAATGGTTATACCTTCCTTTGCTGTTTCTGATGCCAGTATGGCGATGAGAGCTTGCCTCGGCTCTCTCCCTGCAATGGAAATTGCCATGGAATGATGGGGATGTTTTCCCATCATTATCTTTCCTCATCGATGTCTTGGACAAATCTAACACCTTTGAGCACTCTCCTTTAGTGTATCCCGAGCCTGCAAATCGATGTTCATGCACAACTTCCAAAGGTTGAGTCATGCCTTGGTTATCAACACCAAGTTCTTCTTTCTCCTCGTGTCTCATCTTTGTAAGGAGCCTCATGTTGTCCCTATAATTGGGATCTCCAAATCTCCAACAGACATCGTAATATGAGAAGATGAAATCGAAAGGAATCAACATCTTTTACCTTCTCTTTCGATTTGGAAAGATCTGATGAGGGTTTCTCATCATCGGTTGTTGGTGATTCACTAACTGTCTCATCGCATTCCCCTACTTCTTTCCTAACATACCCAAGTCCTTCCTGACGGGGTTATTCCTCTACTTTGATCGGGTTGACAATGCCTTGGCCATTAACGCCCAATACTTTTCCTTCATACCCCATTCTCTTCAATAGTTTGGAATCAATTCCTGTGGTATGATTTTCAAATACAACGAAATCATCATCAGGAAACGTACATGAAGATGGAGAGCTACCTTTTACCTCACATGAGTCACACTGTAGCTTTTCCAAGGCTTGATCCTTTGCTTGTAGCTATTCTAGCAAACTTTGTTTTTCCTCTTTCTCTTCATGTAAGCGCATCTTCAATTCATCATTCTATGTTTGAAGGTTATGTTTGTTTTTCTTCAGTTCCTCCATGGCCTCTTCTGTGGCTTTCAACTGAAGCTGTAACCGCTCCTTTTACTCTGTTTCTTTTTGTAGAGTTTCATACACAATTTTCACTTTCTTGGAAATGTCGAGCATGGTCTCGCACATCGCTCTTTCCTCCTCTATCATTGCACATTCCATTGTTCATGCTGCAATTCACATACGCGTAAAGACCGCTCTGATACCACTTGATCCAGGTCTAAGTGGGAAGAAGGACCCTTCCAAGACCTTTTACTTTCATGATGTGTTAAAATTGCTTTTTAAAAGAACATTAACGAATGCATCTGCTTGCTGTAAAGAAGAGGAACAAAACAATCATCAACATATGAAAACATAAGCCGTTGATAGCGGAGTTCGTCCAGGAGGGACTATGTCTCCGGGCCCTGGTGTCAAGATGGTGTAGGCCACTGCATTAAGTGCTGTCAATAATGATGATGTACACAAGAAATGATGTCTCAATCATACAAGGAAAAATTCCCTCACGCAGGAGTGGCTCTAAAAGATGTTCCACAACTAGAACTCTTAATCAAAGCTCCTATTAGTATGACACAAAAAAAATGCACGGTGAGCATCCCGCCAACATGTCACAAAAGGGATGTCAAAACAAAACACATGCATGACGACAACAAGAGTATCCCAACCACATACAACAAGGGATCTCAAAACATAACATGATGAGCTATGACAGAAAATACATCAGATAGAAAGATTCCGTATCAAATCAAGCAAGGAATCATGACAACATGTAATAAGAAGATCCTGCCTCTATATTAGTCAAGAATATGTGCATCATAATGTATAAAGAAGAAATATATGAATAAATCATATACCTCATAACAAAGGGGGCCATCTGAAGAAGTGGATGTCTCACTGCTGAAGCTGCTCAGATCATCGATCTCAAGGTGACGATCGTATGAATATGGCTACTCGCACAAGAATGCGGACATCTCAAAGACAATGATTCTCACAACATCGATCAAGAAGAATCGATCATAAGGAGAAGAATCATTCAAAGAAGAAGAATCGATCTCGAAGAGAATAACTGCTCTGGACTCTCGGCTCTGTAGTTCGCTGGCTATTTGGCTCTGTAGCGCTCTGGCTTATGTCACTGCAGCTCTGCGATCTGTCAAAATTTCAAGCGCCCTCTAGCTTCCATGCTTCTCTGTAGCTCTGCAGCTCTGTGGATTTGAAGCACTGATCTGGCTTCATGTTTATTTGTAGCTCTACGACTCTGTGGATTTGAAGTGTTGCTATGGCTTCATGCTTCTCTGTGTACTTAGGCTCTCGGGCCTCTCTCCACGCAGTCTCTCGGTCTCTCTGTTACACCTCTCTCACCCTTTATTTCCCAGCCTTTCGCCTCCCCCTTGGCTCTCTGTTACCATCATGTTTTATATCATGTTTGGATCAAAGTCGCGCTTAAAAATCAGAGGTTGGTTTTGTTTAGGAAAAGAATGTTGTTGAAAGGAAAGATCGGCCGGTGTAACAAAATCACAGGAATGCCTTTTTTCTATATATGTTATGTGACATATAATACATATAAAATATATATATAATATATATATATATATCTGTAATATGTATATATGTATATAAATAATATATTATATATATTACATATATGTTATATGTTATATGTATATATAATAATAATACATCATAATATATGATGTATATATATATATATATATATGTTATATATATATATATATATATATATTATATATATAATATATATATATATATATATATACATATACAAATTATACAGATATATATAAATAACATAAAACATACATATATAATATAGCATACATATATACTACATATTAACATGTATGAAATATGTAAAATATGATTAATGTATATATATATTATAAATTATATATATATATATTAAATATATATACTATATATATATAAATATAAATATATATAATGTTGAGAAGGGTTTAGGCGGCTTATTGTGCCGATCCCGATCCCATGTATAAATATATATGCGTTTATTGTGATAAGGTTGTTTTAAAGGGTTCAGCAGGGTTTGTTGCCTCTGATCTCGAAACCATGTGTTTTTATTGTTTTTATATAATTATTTTAATAACTATATTAGCACATTTTGTTATATGGTTATTTATTAACCACTGAAAAATGATTTTGTCCCTTATGCAGGTTTAGGAGACAAATGAGAAAACGCCAAGTGTCAATGACTGATGGGCTACCATGTGTGTCCCACCTACTTACTGGGATGGCATGTGGCACACTAAGGGCCCCACTTTTCCCTTGTCATGTCAAACTTTGAAGAGATCTATCTTTCGCAGACGAGCTCAGTTTGACGAACTGTTCACACCACCACGATCAAGAAGACGAGGTCTTCGATCTGATCCTAGTTCGAGCATAATTGAAACACTTTGATTTTTGAGCCATCTTTGTCATGTGTCTCTCTCTGGAGCCACCTGGATCAACACTTCAAGGTGGAAGGGTGATTCTAGGGAAAGTTGTGGCTTGCACAAGGCGTTGGGGCGTCCATTCAGTTGTTTCTAATAAAGTAACAAGGCAATGAACCATTCTCTCCGACAACATTTTGTACGTAGAGTGTGGGGCACTCATGAGGTTGTCGCCTGATCTACAGGGAATTGAGGCATCCTTATGGTTGCAGCAGGATATTAGGGTTTAGTAGCATCCTACAGGTTGTGGCATGTGAATTAGGGCATTAACGCATCCCTTAGTTGTAGCTGAAATCTTGATGTAATTAATATTTCTTTTAAAGATAGAAGAAGACAATTACTAGAGAAGCATTTAGTGGTTTTTGCCTCGGAGGAGGTTTTCCACCTAAAAATATTTGTGTCTATTGTTTTATCTTCTTGCATTGTTGTATGGTGTTGTCTATTGTTGATTATTGTTTATAATAGTTGAAGAAGAACATTAATAATAACTAAAGAATAACTAATGCTCTTAAAAGGATTAAAGAGAGCTAATTGCTAAGAAATACTGATTCACCCCCCTCTCAGTATTTCCAACAATAGAAGACTTCAGAAGAGTTTGCATTGTAACTTTGGTTAAGAGTTGAGGTAGTCAAACCTAGCCACTAGTAGGCTATCAGGTTGTGTTATAACTAGGCCACTAGGAGGAAAAGGGATTCCATTGTTTTGAGTGCATTTGTTCCATAGTTGAGCAAAAATAACCATGAGGGATAGGAGGTGTAAACACCCCACTTACCTTAGTGGAATGTCCACTTACTAATCCAATTTTTCTTGTATTGTTAGAAAAATGGGTTAATGTTTTTTGTTTGTTTGTCTTTTATGTACTTTTTCCCTTATCAATTCTCCTTTCAAGCGTTTGGATTATTTAATTAAGTTTACCACCCTTCTTATATTATAACTCTAATATATATATATATATAATATATATATATATATATATATATATATATATAAATATAATATATATATATATATATATATATATATATATATATATATATATATATAGTCGGGCCTTCTATATATATAAATGTATATATATTTATTTAATTGCCTATGCTAGCATTGCACGTTACTCATGGACATAATCACTAGCAGATGACAGTGCGTATGTCATCGGTTTTCGGTGATGAGTCACCATCATGCAACCGATGCAGTGGCTCCCTCTGTAGCTATATATACATACAAATTAAATAACTATATAAATTACATCAACAACCCATGATGCTCATGCTCCATATCAACAAATTTTGACGGGTCAACATGCACGAATGTTAACAAGGGTCGGGGTGGCGCACAAAATAGTTTACCAAATCTGCCCATCTCTAGATCTATGGTTGGGATCAATTATGACCCCCTTTTTAACTTCCGGGGTTTAGATCTCTGAGACATGTCATCCCAGTCCTTGCGACCTCGACTATTCTCCTTGCCTGGTCCCCTTAAACCTTTGGAAAAAACCTTCAAGAAGGAAACTCCAGGATACAACATCTTGGTCCCTTCCCTTATGACATATTTTACCTTGGGACCATCTCTCTGGCCTCGTCCATGGTACTGACCCGCCATGTCATCTTTTTGCATGTCACCCCAATTCCTTTCTTGTGCACTCTCATAAATGTTTTTGGGTTAATTCACCAGGCCAACCTATTGGATGGGACCACCCTTTAGCCATTAGTAAGACTATTCAACCCGTGTGTTTACCAACATGGCCGAGACCCAAGTCATCGCACCCGCTCCTTTGCATTATTTACTTTACTCCTTATGGGACTAAACTTCCAGCCAATGAGAGTGTTCTCCACCTTTGCGGTATAAACCTAGCTGGACCAGTGCCTAGTAATCTCGACCACTCCTTTGCGCTGTCAATTACAAGCTTTCACAATATAGTCTTTGGGCCATGTCACCCTCCACTCGTGCAACTGTGATAAGGCAAAATCCTGACATCAAATCTATGGCTTCCACGACAGGGCTTTCGTGAAACCCTTTGAATAAGGTTTCTTCTGTTAAGACTATAAGTTTGAGCTTGAGCTTGGATCTGCAAAAAAACTACTCATTGCAGGTCTCTGCCATGGGTTAATTAGGGAGGTCATACTAGATTAGGATCAATACCCACAATCTTGAATCTGATGGTTTTCATAAGGGCTCACTCCCTTCCTGCACCATGCATTATTCTCAAAATAACTCTAACATGGCTTGACTATGGTGGTTCTTTAAGCACCTAGACTTGCGCAAGAAACTCACCCTTACCATTAAAGTTTACTAAGGCACCCACTACTTCTATCTCTCCTGAGCATACAACTAAGCTTCCTTCTCTCAATTCATAGTGTCTGTTTCAAGAACATTGATTAGGGACTTTTCTATTCAAACCAAAGACTTATCAAGTGTGTCTCTTAAGTTTATAGTGTCCCTTGGGTCCTCAATGTCCTCCTTATATCAAATAAATCTTGACCTAGAAATCTACAGGTCTCCATGAACGACCAACTAGGCGCCACAAGATTATAATAGCCACCATGAAGTACATGGTGCCAAAAGGACCACACGAAGATTGGAATTCCTAAGGGAAACTGGGATTCATCCCTTTGAGTCCGACTTCAAGCATCAAGCTTATACATAGGCATATGATGGATAATATGGAAAACTTATGAACACTCCCTTTTTAAGGACATGAAATCCCAGGCATGACTGCATTATTAGTTGTTAACCACCCTCTACCATAGGCTTGGTGACTCCTCAAGAGCCTCCAATACTCACACTACACAGTGCAGTGCTACCTAGCATGTATTGCAATTACTCATTGACCATATGCAGACATGATTATGTGTAAATGTTCTCTTACATCATGAGCAGAAACATAACGACATATATGGCTCTTAACCCTGTGAGGTTCATAACAAGAATGCAAACAAAGATGCAATGTTGTGTGAAGTGCTAATGAGGTGGTGCCTTACATAACACATAATATATATCTTTTGGCCTGAGATCTAAATAAAGTGAATCTGTCCACCCAACACAAGAGTCTACATTCTCTAGTGTTCCTTCATCTTCTTGTTCAATGATCATCCCATTTTGTAGTCTTCTTGAGTGTCTCCTTGCATGGTCTCCTTGTCATGTCATGTCAAACATAGTACCTGCCAATGAAATTCACTAATGAGAAGACAACATTAGTCTGAAAACATCCTAGTCTACTTATCTTCATGCAATTCACTAATTGGACTCAGGATTGAGTGTTGGACACAGGAGAAGGCTTAATAATTGCATAGTGTGCAATTCTAGGGGGTAGGAGTGATGGTCTAGAGGCTATGACTGCACATTATCTGAGGGCCAGAGAAGGGATATTTCCCGGTTGAGGGAGTTAAGGAGGCAACAATGAGGGCTTTCTCACTAAAACTATGAAATGCACATTTCTAAGAGGCAGGAAGGCACATGACTGTGAAATTGGGCAAGTTAGTGAGACAAGATTTCTCACTCTGCTTATGAAATGCGCAGTTCTGAAAGGCCAAAGACTGGAAATTGCACAATTGAGAAAGTCAATAAGGTATACAGGAAGGGCTTGCCCTCTATGACTGCACGATGCACATTATTGGGAGGCCAATGATTGCACAACTGGGAAACTAAGTGAGACAAATAGGTAACAATGTTAACTGAAATTGTTCAGTGCACAAGTAAGATTGACTGAGAAAGTTGATTCGCAGTTTTTGTGGGTAGGAAGGCTTGATTGAGCATTATGACTGTGTAGTGCGTAGTTCTTGGAGGTAGTGACTGTGCATTGTGCAGTTCCAAGAGGCAAGACAGGCTGACTGAGGCCTGAGACTGGACAATGCATAGTTTAGGGAGACAGTTTGGGAGGAGGCTGACCATAGAAGTATGAATCGTAGAAAATGACTAGGCGTGGGATCCAAGAGGCGAGAGATGGAACCAAAACATGACTTGAACATGATCACACACTTATGGATGACCAAATGCTTAACATGGAAGCGTTTACCACACACAATAAACATGTTCTTGTTGAAACAACAATAGTACAATACTTACCTCCAAGTGCGACACTTAATATACACTTTGTGACACAAGTGACGATACTAGTGAAATAGTGCTCAAGACTTGGGGAATGTGTCTAATGCATGTTTGTATGATTGATAAAACATAATAGTGTAGGAGAATGCATTAGAACATCCCTTCAATAATGTACATATGACTCCCTTTGACTAAATGCGACACTTCCTTTACCAAAAGGCAACAATAAGAAAAAGTGAAAATGATGCTTGCAAAAGATAAATAAAGTGAAAGTGACACATGCTATATCAAATAGAACACAAAATCCACTTGTAGAAGTGAAAGCAAGAAAAAACTATAGCCACAGATGTGAAAGCGACACTTATGAAAGCAAAGGTGCGCAAAAGCGATAGTTGGTAAAACTCACTACAATAGAAGTACAATTGCAATCAAAGTGATAGAGACTATCAATGGAGAGTGCACACTAATTATCGACATAGGTTGAACATTGTGTAGGCACTTTCTTGATGGATCACGTTATGCCTATTCAATATTGCGTAAAGGAAGTGTACTTATGAATTCATCGAGGGCTAAGCATGTATGAGAAAATGACTTTGGAACTTATAATATGTGAAGAATACTCGAATACTTATCAAAACATCAATCAAACATGAAGCGACTATGAAATGAAAAATTACAAAGTCCATAGTAGGCTCCAAAATCCAAGTGTAGGCAAAATTTTGGAGGTGTTTGTCATAGTGACAATAGGTCATTTGTAAGCTTCATAAGAGCTGAGATATTTACTAAAGCTACAAATGGTATTTTATTGGTATTTTCCATTATGGGACAACCTTGCAGTGTGATGTTGATAGGAGTCCCTTGCGGGGTAGTGTTGATAAGGGTACCCTGGAGGGTAGTGTTGGTGTTACCCTGAGGGGTGGTGATAGGGTTACTTTGAGAGGAACCAAATCCTAACAAAAGTCACACCAAGAATAGGTGCACCAAACAACGTAGCTAGACATTGTCTCCTATGACGAAATTGTGAGTGACTAGACACTCCTCCCGACAAAGGTGGGAGGTCTTGTAGGCACCTAGAGCAACGAGGAACCCTTGGGTCCCCTATGGTGCCCTAGTAAGTGTGAGAAGATGTTGTGAGGGTTTTTTTCAGCAAACCAAATTAGTCACATACATACGGCAAAGAAAAAAATTAAATGGTTAATTTTCCCTTTAAAGTCTTTAATGTGTGAAACAATAAAGAAAAAGGTTTGTGAGGTTTTGTGTATGATAAAAAAAATTCTAAAAGACTTGGCATCCTTCCACTTAGTTAGTAATTGGGCCTTGTGAAGGTTTATATAAGGGTACTAGGGACATGTCTCGAAAGTACTAGCAATGATTCTAGAAGCCAAAAACTACCCCCGGTATGAAAGAGGGTTATAACGAGAGGGTACTAGGGCCACGTCTTGAAGGTACTAGCAACACTTCCAACAACCCTATCAAAATCACCTCTAGTTTCAAGTCCTCCTACACCCGCCACCTATAGGGATAGATGCCTTAAAATTTGGCCGCTAAGCTACCTACGTCTAGTGGTAATGAGATAATCTCAGCTTCTAGTTGTCAACTTTGGACCCATAGCCCCATTTTCTAGGACTTTCCCCTTCAAAAGTTTCATCTCATTATCAATTTTGTCACTGGATGATGTGGGGTTTAAAATTCCCCTAAAAAGACAAATTATATGTTTTAAATGAAAATTAACCACAACAACTTGTGGGATGCCTACCTCCATGGTCCTAACCTGAACTATAAATTATTTTGTGATCCCTGTGGGGAATTTAATTGGTTCAAGTTAAGGTTTATTTTTAAATAGTCTTTACTTTGCTTAGGGTGTACCAAAATGTAAAAAAGAAAAAACCAAGTACAAAGATTGCAAAAGATCGTACCCTTTGTACAAAGTTTAAGTGAGTTTAGGGTGTGATGTAATGGTGTGTGCAAGGTGAATGGTGAACGTACAAAGTATTTTGAATTTCAACAATGTGGATATGCGATGATCCTTTACAATTCCCCCTAAGTGCACTATATGATG
Organism: Pinus taeda; assembly: GCA_000404065.3. Lineage (NCBI taxonomy): Eukaryota > Viridiplantae > Streptophyta > Pinopsida > Pinales > Pinaceae > Pinus > Pinus taeda. The sequence goes on from APFE030878153.1 coordinate 191,167, forward strand.
TTGTTCCTTGCAATCAAATAAAAAGTTGTGTGGATTATGGGCCACTTACTTTTTCTAATTATGCTATGTGAGCATATAGGGAGATGGAAAATTAGTGTTTTGAGAAATGTTTTGAATCCCTCCACAATTTCATCACAAGGGTGCAAGGGAGGGAGGGCCTAATCTCTTTCTTACTAAATCCAACTCCTAGTCCCATAAATGGAATTGTTTGGAAAACAAGTGAAAGATGTGCGGACTAGGGCAACTTACTTCTTTCCTAGTTAAGCTATGTTTAATTTTCCAATTGAAAGGGAGATGATAGGCATTATTTTAGAACTTTTTTGGATCCCCCCACAGGTTCTCCACAAGGGTGCAAGGGAGGAGGACCCTAATCTCGTTCTTAATCACATTACTCCTAGTCCAAACGTATATAATTTTAAAGTAAAATATAAGCAAATTTATACTACTTATGATGGTTAGTAAAGAAAAACTAAATCCTATCTAAACTGTTAAAAAATGCAAAAGTGTATGCAGATCACTGAAGGCTACCACAACCCTTAAGAAAATTACAATGAGAAATTTGGTTCTCTATGTGTCTCAGAGGTTATGTTTTGCACAATTGCGAGACCCACGTGACTATTTTTCCAAAAGTTGCGAGACTGGCCCAAAAATTTGAAAAGGGAGGCTTCCAGGCCATGGACATGTCCAATGGAGACCTACAAGGTTGCAGAAGAATTATGTGACTATAAATTCTAGAATATAAAAGGATGTAATATTAACTGATTATGAACTTAACTAGATTTAGATGTCTCATGTCTAAAGTTTGAATGTTTTGATTCTTCCATTGTAATGATATGATTTTGATATAGTTAACTTCATGCTTCTATATATTTATATTTGGTTGTAATTTCTATTAAAGTTTTACAGGTACATGATCTTCAAGATGTTGAAGATGTTTGTAGTTGAAGATGATCTTAATGATGAGCATGATGAAGGAAGCCATAAGAATGATGATGATCAAGATGACCTTGATGCCATGAGAAAGTATGAAGGCTTGAAAGGTTGAAGCTTCTCTGATGTTATAAAAGAAGGAAGCTATTGATCTCCCTAATTTGAGAGGGAGCTTGGATGAAAGAAAAAAGTATATCTCTCCAGTTAAGAGGGAGGGCATATTATGACAATCATACTGAATACTTTGAAGAAAGAATGAAAGTACTACATATAGATTTGCAAATAAAATACTTGTGAAGTACTGAGGTTGTATTTGGGCTACTGAGGAATTGAAAGGAAAAGAAAGCTTTCGAAAAGTTTTTTTTGGATAACTTGATGATGATATAAGTAGCATTAGAATGATTGAGGACCCGAAAAGTTTGTGTTTATTTATATATACTTGAAATTTTATTATTGTTTGGGCTTGTGATTGTGTACTTGAAAAGTTTGTGTTTATGGAGCTCCGACCTTGGATGCACACCTGATCCCTAGGTTGGTGTTAGAGCTTAAAATCCTGATGGCACCTATTGTGGTTAAAGTTTGAGTACACCTTAGTCCCACCCGATTAGAGTACGCTACTTAGGTATCTAATCTATAGCACTACACGTGTTGTAACTCTTCATAGAGTATATCATTTTGAGATCTTCCATGTACCTCTGTATATGTAATTTTGAATACCTCCCGAGTTAAGAGGGAGTGTTGAAGAATGTAACTAGTGTTGTTCTTCATAATCGTATTTGAGTCATGATGTAATGTATTTGTCAAAAGAAAGAAAAATATTTTTTATTATAAAAGAAATTGACTTATTAAAGCATGGGTTTCATGCTTGGGTCAATGGTTCTTAGGTTAAAGCCTCCATTGTAGGCTTATAGGGTTTATATCAAGTGTCGTTGTCTTTGTCAATATGTAGAAGACCCTTATTGGGCTTCATCCATCAAAGAATAAATTCATTTTGATGTAAATTAGGTCATTTAGGCCTCCTCCACAATTCGACCTCAACCTAGACAAGTTGGCCTAATTGAGGGGCAAAATATACTATATAAAGGTAGAAAATCAACCTCATTTAATGCACATCACCAACAAGTTTGATTTGTAGTTGTTGGGGACAAAAAAGGCTATAAAATTCAAGGAAGAGGAGAGAAACCCTAGCAAAGAAGAAGGCTGTATTTTTCAAGCATAAGAAGTTGAAATTTCCTCTCTTTATCTCACAGGTGTGAAGTTGTTGGGTTGCTGGAAGGGCCAAAATTACAGTACTTTAGTTGGGCCGAAATTCTAGGTTGTTGCTGGGTTTTAGCTGTTGTACAAAAGGAGACTACTGAAGGTTGTTGAATTATATTGGAAGGATGACTTGGTGGAGGAGGAAGGTCTTTTGGGTCTAAGGTCTTGGTCTATCTCAATTTGATTTACTAGTGGAAGAGTTTGATTGGGTTTTCCCCTATTGAGGGGTTTTAGCCCTCGCTAAGTGCCTACATATGGTTTTGTTGATCTTCAAGTTTTGATTTGATGATTGCTTGATGAAACTATGATAAAAGAAGAACATAAAGAGAATATGATGAAACTACAAGAATATCAAAAGTAATTATCAACATAAGAAAATATTTATGCCTTTCTGATTTTCTAACAGGATGATGGTTTGATGACAAAGGAGTGTAGCATGTCAAGTTGGTTGAAGTAATTTCATCTTCAAGCAAGGAAAGGATGTTGCAAGAAGGAAGTCTAGATGACCAAAAGGAGGAATAGGTATGTGCATATTTGTTAAATAAAGTCATGTCACAGTATAGTTTCATATAGTATGGTTGAATGATCTATCTCATGAGAATGATTGAAGAAGAAGAATATCTTCCATTAGGAAGATGCATGAAGGCATGTAGAAAATATGTCTTGAACTCTTATACATATTGATAAGATGAAATCAACATAATGTGACCTCATATGGAATATGAGGTGGTTGACAATTATGGTTCCTATGATGAAGGAACTATGTATACAAAGTCATGGGGAAGAAATATGTGAAGAAAAGGAGAATATTTTGTGAAAGATGCAACTATAGTCATGTAAGATAAGATATGTGATCAACATCTGATAACTGGAAGAATTAGCTATGACATCTCCATTGAAGAAGAAGGTATGAAGACCTCGATATGGATATTGCAAAAGAAAATATCTTGGTAATGAATGTCTTGGATAGGGGTTCATACATGTACATGATCTTGATGTTGCAAAAAGCAGATGTCATGATGAAAGGCCATCATAAAAAGGTAACTTTGATTTAATGTTAAATTTTTTTTTTTGTAACAACATCTAGCTGGGTTGAAACAAGGCTACCAAAAGAGAGTTGTATATGTCATCTACAACTGGTACTCATGAAATTGGATGGAATATCATGAAAGAAACATGACTTGGAAAAGGTAGTTGTATGAAGGATAACCATATGTGGATTAGAGGATTACTTTTTGATGAAGAGAAGGATGACATGGCTCTTGGTTCAACACTATGGTCTGTTGGAGGGAAAGTGATGGATGGTCGATGCCCTATGATGAAGTGACAATGAAGAAGGCTAGATGATAAATAAGATGAAGTTCATGACATGATGAATAAAGAGGAGGCCTACAAGCAGCTAATAGTACCGTGATCTCCACCAAAGAGCAGATAGATGTTGTTGGAAACAAGTCCCTAGTTAGAGGGAGATCGGGAAAGTCCCTAGGTAGGAGGGAGCTTGAGCATATTCCTTTTATAGGAATGAGTATATCCTTCCTAGTTTAGAGGGATGGGATAGACACATAATTCTTTTCTTCATGTTATGAAGAAAGAATGGAGGATAGAGTGAGCATCTTGTTTCCTATACTCTTTGAGGATGTGGTAGGGCATCAAATAGGCAAGGATAGTCAAAGACAAAATTCGTTAAGGTTGTTTTATTCTAAGACAGGAATTGTCCTAGAAGGACATACCTCGTGAACATACAAGTGGGGTATGTTCCTTAAGAGAAAATGGTGATGGTGTTTACCGGTCATTGTTTCACCAACATTGTGCTATGATCTTGTGGAGAGATATATTTGTTAGTCAAGGCCTTGCTATGTGCCAATGTTGGTTGGTATGATGAGATGTAATGAGATAAGCTGAAATAATATCTTATGAGATGGCTTACCAATATGAATCTTCTTATAAGAATTATCCAGTTTGAGAATGTTTAGATACCATGTATGGATTATGCATGCCTCCCTAGTTAAGAGAGAGTGTTGAAATGTGTAACTTGGTTTAGTCTTCATAATGTCTATCATAATCATGATTTTATGTATTTGATGAATAGAGAAAAATAAATTTATTATTTTCATTCTTGATCCATGGGTTTCATGCTCAAGGTAAATTTATTTGTAGGCCAAGCACCCATTGAGTTCTTCTAGGTTTTTCATAGAATTATGAAGTCAAAAGATTCATTGTCATACATGTAAGACCCCTTTGGGCATGTTGTATCTTGTAAATAATTTTTTTGTAGAGTAAAAAATGTTATAAAGACCCTCTAAGACCTTGCCAAACAAGTTTGCCTACATGAAAGATCAAGTCGGCCTCATGGAAGTAATTTGTGCCCTTATAAATCCTATATATAAGAAGAAACTCGACCTCATTTGGACACACACAAGCAAGTTCGATCTCGAGAAGAAAGAAGCAACAAGACCAGAAGAAAAGGATGAAAATCAAGGATAAGAAGAAAAGAAGCAAAATCAAAGTTTTGGACCTCTCTCTCTCTCTCTTGTGTTAGGGTTTCTAAAGTTGTTGGCCAAGTCGAAGTTGCTGGAAGTTGTTGGGAAATTCGAAGTTGTTGGAAATTGTTGGGCAAGTCGAAATTGTTGGGAAAGTTGAAATTGCTGGGTAGGTCGAAGTTGCCGGAAGTTGTTGGAAGTTTCTTTGGAATTGACTTTCAGACTAATCACATCATCAATATTTGTTGGTAGACATTTCAAACCCTCTAATGTGGTTCATCATCAGGACCAAGATGAAAAAAACAATCTGTCATTAGGAATAAATAGCAGTGATGCATCCAATTACAAAACTAGCCGTTAAATATATAATTTATTTTAATTAACAAAAGAATGTTAATGGGGATTTTAGTTGAGTATAAAATATTAAAAGTAATTATGTCAAAGTAAAAAATATAAGAATGTTAAAGGGATAGATTAGATCAACATTTAATAAAATATAAATTTAATGGTCAATATATAAGTAAAAGGTAAAATTAAATTGGGGTGGGGTTGAAGTTGTTACTAGAAGGTCAAAGTTTGTTGCTGTAAGCTGTGTAAGGAAAGCTCACTAAAGGAAGGTTGAATTTGTCTTGGAGGGGTCTTTATCAAGGGTCTTAGGTCTTGGAATTCATCATTTGAAGATTCTATAAGAAGAGAAGAATGCTTGTGGGCTTTCCTCTCAAGAGGAGAGGTTTTGACCTTAGCTAGCAGACTACATTTTGTGTCCTCTTGTCTCTTCGATCTTCATTGTTTGTGAGTTGTTTGATGATATAAAACACAATAATAATCAAGTTAAATAAGAAGCTGATCAAGTTAAGTAAAAATACATCACAAGTAGTTATCAAAGTAAGAGAAATCACCTAATTGAGTTGCCCCTAAATTTATCAACATAAAGTGGTGTTGTATACATATCTAGCAAGTTATGTTATTCTCATTAGGACCACTCACATGATTTCATAATTACATTAATATTAATTTTATTTATTTCATACTTTTTTCCACATTATGATATTGCATAATTTCTCTAGTACATTTATTACCAATGAAATCAACATTACAACATATACCACATTTGTCTAACCATTAGACATCATGATGCATCAAATGGCCTCCTTTGATTTCCTCAGGTCTTCCAATATTTGATATTGCTTTCCTTTTGAAGGGTTGTCCCTTGCAACTCCTTGTAGGTAAGGGATTTATACCTTGAGTAAAAAACAATCACATTGCCAAAATTTCATTGGGAGAACATATTGGTACTAACAATGATGAAAGGTATGTCACTTTATAAAAGGCACCTCCCCACAAATTTATTTGCTTCTTTCTTCTCCTTTCTTTTAACCATCGACATGATGGAAGGTTGTGCCCCATGTTTGGTACTTGTAAAAAAGAAAGGTGAGGTCCTCATGGAAGGTGAACCTGTTGAATCTCTCTAATTGCTTTCAATATTAGATATGCTTGTGGCTATTGATAATATTCCTACTACATCAACACAAATTTCAATTTTTAGTGTCGGTGCATCCTTCTTATCTTTTCATAAATTACTTTTTGGGAATTTAGATACTTTAAGGAGATGAGCTAGTAAAAATCATAACCTCGTGCCTTGGGGATTCTATTAGGGTGGTATTTTGAATCAATGAATTCATTCCTATCATGGATTCTCCACACATCTTGCAATTCAATTTTGTTCAAATACGATCTTCAAGTTCACCATATGGTCAAAATGGATCTAGGATTTTTGGGATATTCGCAAGGTTATATTCAACTTTGATCTTCGAACCTAGAGAAAAAAAGTGAACATAACATAACAATGTAAAAATTATACATCTATAATTTTTTTTACCCGTGAAAAAATAATAATAAAAGGGCAACAAAATCCACTTTCCAAAACCTTTCAAAATCTTGATAAATAAAACTAGTTACAAGGTGGAATTTTAACAAATACCTAGGATTATGAAAATGGTAGTTACAAATCAATCCCCTCTCAAAGAATAAATGTTTGATGGTGATGAGCATTATTGTTTCCTTCTACAATAAAAAATTGATGGTGATAAACAATTTTTGTCTCAATTGTCGACTGTGGAAAACATAGACAACTGCAATAAACAAAGTGTTTTTCCTTTTCCATGATTTGGTGATTTTTACTAGGTATGATAAGTTTTTCGTGAAAGAATTGTGATTTATTATTTCTTGCTTAGTATTGTGACAAGTTGTAATATGGTCATTTGTTTGACAACACTTTCATCTATAATATACAACATCATAACCACTTGGGTATTTATAAATTATAATAAAATGATGTAACGGGGTGTGTGTGAAATGTATCAATGTGACAGTAATGAAATATATTTTTATTTTTCTTCCCACTCTTCTCATTATGAATGCATATACCTTAAATTTCTACTCATTATTGGAGAAAGAAACTTGAGGTTGTGCTTTAGGAGATTGGAAAATTGAATATTTTGAGTTTGAGTGTGTTTGAAGGGGGGAGTATCGAAGCTTCTACATATGTTATTTCATGTGGTAACATTCTGTGAAGCATCAATATTAGTGAGTAATAGGGGGTTAGGGTAGTCAACATCAAGTTCAAATATTTTTCTAAAGTTTTGGAGTTTTGAAATTAATAAAAAAATAATATTTTTAATATTTTAAAAAATAAAATAAAATTTAAAGAAAACTTTTAAAAATATATATATATATAATATATAATTTTGAAAGACAAATCTTTTTAAATTCCCAACCAGACCAAATGGACACAAGTGGAATTAAGAGGAATTGAGATGTTAGATTGAGATTACATGACCATAAAAATGTGACTTAGTGGATTGAGAGTGGATTGGAGCTATGAGCTGACATTTAGATATGACATTTTGAAATTTGGTAGACAAATTATGTCTACAAGAATATTTTGTCCCCATTGACGTGCAAATGGGATTCAGGGGTAGACATGAATTGAAGACATAAAGATGTGATGCTGACCATGTAAATAAAGAGAGGATGAACAACTAGCCTAAATAAATGGACGCCACTGCAACACTAAGGCTGAAACATACTAACTAAATTATCTATAACATAATTCTAACATTGACATGACATATTCATAATGACAACATTCAACAAATATTTTCATCATTTATTGTAGAATTGTTCAAGAGACAAAATGCATTTTCCCATTAGGGTACAAATAAAGGACTTATAAACATGTAAACTAAACCCTGAAAACATAGACTCACTTATCAAGTAAAGAATGAAACAATCACCCCCTTTTGATGTGAAAATCATGTAGATGGAAAGTTTATAGTTTAAACATTGACACAACAAAGCCACAATAAAGAGAGACAACTTGAAAGTAAACCAAACATCCAATGGTGAAGATGAGATGAAAACTAATTAGCAAATATATAAGGTTTGAAAAATAAGGTTAAGAGGTATTTCTTATTTGTTTATTGAATTTTTTTCATGAAATTGAGAGATGAAAACAATGGTAGAATGTTTTCATTTTAACATGATCATGTGATCTAGTCATAAGAAAAACATATAGAAATTCTAGTTATGCAGGGTTAATGAGATGACTCCATTTTAATGAGAAATTTAAGAAATTAGATAGAAAAATTCCTTATACCCCAAATTTAAATAAAGACACAACAATGTTTACCTCAATGAAAATAAGAAGCATAGGAATGTCAAAATAACAATGCTTTGAAATGGGTGTATCATTAATGCATATGGCTATGTATAGATATGCTCAACATGATGATTGTTTATGTGAATTATACCTTCAATGTGACCGAAAATGGATATACATGGTTTCTATGTTTCTTTATTGATGCCTTGGAATAGGGAAGATATAATTTGTGACCTATAAAGGAACTTTAGGGTAGATCTGAAAATTGAATTGGTGGATTGACACTAGTATTTTAATCCAAGGTCTTAAAAGTGGCATTATGGAGTCTCAGACCTCATGGAAAATTATCTTAGTGGCCCTCGGTACATTATAGAAGACCATAAATTTCCAATGGACCATCTTCCTCGAGTAGAGTTCATGTGCATAATTTATACCCTTAGCGAGGTAACAATCTAATTATCCTTCACTAGCCCATGTGGAAGCTACACCAACTCACCAAGAAGTGACGTGGAGTTATTAACATATGAGAATTCACTAGATATTTTAATAAGCTTCTTAATAATTCAAAACCCTAATCCTAAAGGCCAAGGAGTGGTGTTAAAACCATACTCAAACGGAGGGGAAAGAGGCTAGCTTCTACTATAGCAATTGGATGTTGAATAGCAAAGTAGTTGCTAAGCCTTGCTAAAAGATCACAAAGCAACTACCAAGCTTTGTAAAGAGATAGAAAAGCACATAAGAAAAATCATTCTATTGGACATAATTGAAGACTATAGTCTGTTATAGCTCCACAACGAATTTAACCATTTAAGTATTTTTCCTTGTTCTCTCAATTGATTAAGAAGGAAGGCATATCCTTCTTTTTGTTTGAGCTTTCCCACATCAAGATTATATAATGTAAATACTGTGTGCGTGGTGTTAAATTTTGTCTTTGATTTTATAGTTTTGTTTTCATTTCACATAATAATAAAAAATCCATGTGGTGTGCTTTCTATTTATGTCAAATGACTAAAAATACAAAATGAATAGTCATGCAATCAAGCAAAGGAGTATTGTAGTAGTAGTTAATTTAAGATATTTTATGTTCAGATGACCATTAAAATCAAAATGCACCCTTGTGTATCTTGATATGATCCAGGTGGGTATTAGTGGCCACCCACCTATTCCATTGACTCAAAACACAATTCTCCATCTTGGCATTTTCCTACATTTTTTTTGGGTCTTGAATTTCCAAGGTTGTTTTCATGCCCTAAACAATATTTTTTTGATGTGGATGTATCTAAGAAATATCCACAAGCTTTGGCCCGGGCCCAATCGAAATGTGTTATTCTTGGCTATACCTTCAAGTGAGCTATCGAGCACACCAAACAAGGATCATATGCAAAAGCTATGACCTTGAGAAGTTGACATACCAACTAACACCATCAGGGCCTACAAACTTTTATTAGAGAATTTTGAGGTCTAAGATGGGCCTTCTAAAGAATATTATAAAATAATAGTGGAAATAATAAAATATGATTAGATTACCTCATCAATTTTTGGAGGGAAAAAACAAAAGCTACTTTTTCAACTCGTATTTTCAACTTATCTCCCTACGGTTTTACACAAATTTCGAGCAGGAGAACTCATTGGATGCAAAATTTAATTTTCATCCAAGGAGTGCCCATGTTGCAAACTTTCAATGTACCCTACTACACAAAAAAATGTGAAATACATGAAAAAACATGATTGCAAACATGTTTTTCACGTATTAGGGCCCATCGAAAGTATGCAACATGGGTACTCCTTGGGTGGAAAATTAAATTCTGCACCCAATGAGTGTTATCGCATGAAATTTGAGTAAAATCGTAGGGAGATAAGTTGAAAATAAGAGTTGAAAATGTAGTTTTTTTTTTAATCTTTTTAATCTTTTTACCTTTTTACTCCAAAAATGGTGAATCATCCCCCATGGTTGACATCATCATATTGAATCCTATTGGTTGTTATAAAGTTAATGTTTATTTTAAGTTTTTGTTTTGAGACCCATTTTTACCTCAAACTTTCTCTAATGTTTGTGTTTCATCTCCTAGGGTTAGATTTTTGGAAGTTTAGGGTTTACTCATTGCTACATTATGTTAAAAAAGGCTTTTCAATTTCATTATAATGCATTATGGTGAATGCACATAGACATCACATCTCTTCTCAAAGATAAGATAACACCATTTGAGAAAATTTTGTTTCATTCCACATTTTGTAGTTTTAGTACATTCCATTTGTTAATAGAAATTAAGTTTTATTGTATTTCTATGTTTTTGTTATAGATCTACATTTCATTTCATTCCCTTCCTAAATTTGAATTAGTGGTATCAGAGAGATTTTTTTTTATTATTATTATCTATTTCTGTATGTATGTCCCCAACGAGATCAGGGTATAAGGAGTTGGAGCTTGAACTACTTGAGCCTTGACAAGACCATGCTCACTGACCCTAACAGGTTCCCATGGTGGAAGAAAATAAAGACGAGGGGACAAGAGATCTTATTAAATTGTTTCTCAAAGAATCCCCTTACACGACAAAGGAATGAGATGATGGATATTTTTTCCTAGATCCTTTGATGGTTGCCAACAAGCGATGCATCTTCATCAAGCGACAACTTGGACGCACAATCCCATAAGGTATAAGTTAGTTTTGATATTACTGTATTTTTTAGGCCAAATAGATGCAGATGCTCTAAACAAATGGGTAAATCTACTAGAAGGTTATTTTTTGTCCACATTTGTTTTTATAGAGAAAAGATTACCTTTGCGCTCCTTAAGGTTGTCCTCCATGTCAAGGATTGGTGGGAGACTTGCCTTGAGCAAAATGCCACAGACGTTTGTGGTTGTACCCACTTGGGGCTCTTTTAGGGATGATATTAAGGAATAATATTACCATGTTGGAAGCTACAATGACTAGTACATGATATGGAACACACTGCAACATGAGAGGGACCAAACAGTTCCAGAGTTCAAAAATATCTTCCATACCTTATGCATTAAGTTGGGTTTCAAAGAATCCAAGCGACATCTAGTGCTCAAGTACCACAACGCCCTGCATAGATGAATCCAAACAAAAATGGAGTTTCCAGACATCTCCTCATTGGGCACAATGTATTGATAGCTTGTTAAAATTGAGCATAAATTTAAACAAAAGAAGTGAGTTTGGATATGCAAATTCCTCATAGTAGAAGTAGGGCTAAGGAAACCCCAACCCATAGAACAAAGGACAAAGCCAGGATGGACCACCCCGGTACAACCCATCTAAGCTTTAAGCAATAGAGGATATTGGGAAGATGAAGAAAGAAACAAGAAAGTGGCGTGAGTTCCATAATATCCCTTGGCATAATATTGATGAATGTTGCTCAAAGTAGTCATTGTTGGCTAAGCTAAAAGTCTCATAGTTAAATACAAGTTTTGACTCTAAATTAGATTTAGAAAATGGTAAGTTAATCATTGAAGCAAAATCTAGTGCCACCATTGCTACCAACAAGGTCTAGCCAAGTGAACCCAAAGATTCGGAGGAAGGTGGGCACCTTGTCACTCACAGTTGTAGGTGAACGGTTCTCCGCTACACTTCATTGTTGATAGTAGAAGTCAAAATAACCTCATGCCAGCAGAGGTCGTCAAGCAGTCGAACTTGTCGACGCCACCACACCGTAGACCATTGGGTGGTTTTGTCAAGGGTGAAATATCCACATCAGCCATAATGTCGCCTATCCTACACCATTAAGCCCTTGAAGGATGAGGTATTATGTGATATTTCTCCCCTTAAATTTTGTAATGTTCTTTTAGGCAAACCTTACTTGTGGAAGCATCATGTTGTATATGAGTCTAGATCTTGTCATGTTATTATTATTTTGGGAAGACAACTATACATGATACTAGAAGTAGTTCCACCTACTGCCATTTCTTTTGTCTTTGCTACGCAACGTAGAAAGGTCATCTCCCGGATCGATAAATTTTTCTGCTTACCAATTCATTCTCAAAGTGAGCATAGGGTCATGGCCTCCACACATGGCCTCTCCATGCAACATAAGCAAGTGAAAAATTCATAGAATAATACAAAGACATCTTCTCCTCACCCATTGGGGCACCTATGCACTTTTAGGTAAAGCTTTCAATTGATCTAACCCATGACACTCCTCTACCCAATGGTCCAACCTATCACTGCTCTCTTCTAGGAAATGAGGAAATCAAGGGCCAAATCTAAGAGCTTCTCCAAAACATGCACATATGTCTGAGCTCGTCACCCTATGAAAGCTCAATTGTACTAATGCAAAATAAAGATGAAACTTGGCAACTCTGCATTGATTACGAGGCCATGAACAAAATCATAATTTGGAACCAGTATCTAATTCCTTGAATTGACGACCTTCTCGACTAGCTCAAGGTGGCCAAGTACTTCAATAAGATTGATTTAAGTTTCGGCTATCACCAAGTCCCAATAGAACAAGCTGATGTATGGAAGATTGCTTTCAAGTCCAAAGAAGGTATTTTTGAATGATTGGTCATGCCCTTTTGTTTGATGTATGCTTAATGAGGTTGATGGATGATATATTACAACCTTTCACCGATTATTTTGTGGTGGCATATCTAGATAATGTCCTCATCTTCAACAAAAGTCGGGCATAAAACTTGTAGCATATTTAATAGGTCCTTCACACTCGGTTACAACATAAAATATATATTAACTTGGAAAAATGATCCTTCAACATGAATAGGGTCTAATACCTAGGTTATGTTGTTTATGAGCATGGTGTGCATCTAGATCCAACCAAGATTCAAGTCATTTCTTGACTGGCCAACCATGACCACACTAATTGAGCTTTGGAGTTTCTTAGGCCTTACAAAATTTTATTGCAGGTTCATGTTGGGATTGTCCAATATTGCATGGGCCCTCAACCAAATGACTAAGGGTGGTGGAAAAGCAAAATTCATGTGGGGAAAGTCACAACATAAATATTTCAATGATTTGAAACACTGCTTGTGCTTAGCCCCAATTCTCTCTTAAAAAATCCCCTAGGGGGCATCCGGGCTTGAAGAGAGAAAAAAAAAAAGATACGCCCCCTCCCCTTTGGGGGTGGGGCTGAGGGGTTGATGGGGCCAAGGAGTTGATGGATGCACTGGTAGATTAAAATATAGATATTACCAATTTGCAACAACCTTTTGAGATTGTGATAGATGTCATGGACTATGTTGTGGGTGCAGTTCTCACTTAGTATGGTCATCCATTGGCCTACCATAGTGCGACAATAGACACTATTAAATATTGTTCATAAGTACCCCACCATTGACAAAGAAATGTATTCCATTCTTAAATGTTGCCTCCAATGGAAGCATTAGATTCCTGGGAAGGAGATAATTATCCACATTGATCATAGGTATTTGTAGTTCATGTAGACACAAGGAAAATTGTAGAATGATCACCATCAAAAGTGGTCTATGTATTGTTGATTTGGGGTAGCATCAGATATTCTCTAGCCATGAAAATTGGTAGAGAGGCTAAGGCACATGAGATCTCCATTACCCAGAAAGGGTTTGGGTAGATTCTAAACAGTTTGGGAGATATTAAAATAATTAATATTTTGGAGTCCCTAAGTCTAAACTTAGGGAAAATAAAATATTAATGTGAATTAATATAAAACTATATTATAATGGTCCAAAATACATGGATCAAGCCACATCTAATATTAGCTATTGATTAGGGACTTAATCTCGGCCGTTGATTTGTCAAAGAGAAAAGTATAAGAGGAGGCTTGAGGGTCACTTGGAGAACACACCAAGAGATCAAGATTTCGACTTTCTGGGGCTCGGTTTGCTGAGAAAGTTGAGAGAGTTATCAGAGTTGTAGCTGAGGGGTAGTGAATACAGAAGCAGAGAGGCAAACATAGCACCAGCAGGATCAACGAGTAGTCAAAGAGAGGGACGTAAAAGCCACCAAGGGTTCACGCAAAGCCAGCCAGGGCTCACGTAGAGGCATCCAGGAGTTGTGCAATGCCTCAGAGGGCTAGCGTGGATGACGTAGAGGGCTAGAGGAGTGACGCAGTGCCTCTAGAGGCTGACTAGGCCAAGCCGGAGTGATGCTCAACTAACGTTGGGCCAAAGAGAGGCTGACGCAGTGCCTAGAGGTTGACGTTGGGGTTTCGTGGGGAAGATTGGAGCTGTGGAGCTGCCAGAGTGTTTATCAAGGGTTTCAGCTGGAATATCTACTTCCGAGTAGAGAGGTGATACTGTCGAGATTTTTTTCTATTGGGTGAGCTAGATTTGGCACCCAGATTGTATTATGAAACTGCTTAATAAATCAAACCCTTAGATAGCTGCACTGGTTTTCCCGCATTGGGTTTTTCAGGGGACATTAGTCCAAAAACAACGGTGTCACTTGTATTCTTGTTTCTATTTCCTTTATTTGTTGATCTATAATGTGTTGAGCATGAATTTGTATTTATTTCCAGTATTTACATGGTAAATAACTTGTTAATTAACATAACAAGTAGGTAGGAATAAATCAGTAAAGTGCATCAAGGGTTTCTAACGTGTCAGACTTAGAAATTCCAACATGGTATCAGAGCGTGGTTGCAGATCACAAGAGAACCAAGGACATCAGTCGAGTAGAGCAACAACAACAGAAAATGGATGTCCCAAGTGACAGAAGTTGTTCCTAGCAGAGTAGCAGCAAGGAAGGGGTGACACAATGCTTGTGTCATCAAGATTGAGCCAAGAAGAGGCTACGTAGAGGTTGAGGGAGGAAAAGACAGGCTCACGTAGAGCCAAGTAGAGGCCAAGAGGGTTGACGCAGTTGGATGAGGAAGCTGATTTGCTAGTGTTGGGATTGCGCAGAGCTTAGGAGCTCTAATCTTCAATTTGTTGGGGTTTAGGAGGTTGTGGGTAAGTTGCAAAGTGGACCTAGTGGGGTACTATAGTCAGAACAATACCTAACAGGGAAAGGCCAAGGTAGAGGGAGTTGCTGCTGTGGTGGATTTCTAGCCAAGGAATCCAGATCATTGTTGCAGTTGCACAGATGATTGGAGAGGGGCATCTTGACATTGGTAGAAGGGTTTCCAGGAGGGAAATCGAGGCTCAGAGGAGTCATATCAAGAACTTCCAGGAGGGGAGTAGAGGAGCAGCGAGATGGCACTGCATAAAGTAAGAGACCAGGATAGACTAGACAGAGCCTCAAACTTCATAGTCTGGAAGGCCAAAATCTTATTTGTACTATATAGGAATCATGTCAAGCACTTTGCCTTGAGCACTATAGCTATCCCATTTGACTTGGCTGATAACAATAGGGTACGAGGATGCAATGGCGAGGGGTAAGAGTATCATCCTTGACGGGGTCAAGGATCATATAGTACCACATATTTCCAAGAAGAACACGACACAGGAGATGTGGGAGGCCCTGACCAAGTTGTATAAGCATACTTCCGTGCAGAGGAAGATGCTACTAGAAAATCAGCTATGATCATACTAGATGAAGAAGGGAGAATAGATTGACCCATTCCTCGGTCAATTGAAGGAGATCTAGGATCAACTGACTTTCATAGGGGTAATGCTAGATCCATAATTGATGATGAGAACAACCCTGAATGCAGTCTCAGAAGATTGGGAGGTATTTTTCCAGAGCATGTTGGGCAGGGCGACCCTTCCAGATTGGGAGGAAATGTGGCTGCTCTTCGCCAAGAAGAGATCAGAAGGATGAGCAAGGTGGGAAGTAGCGACAAGGGGATCAGAATCAAGAAGGAGGAGGAGGAAGATGTTGCCCTAGCATCTGAGGGAAAGTAGGAGACATGGAAGAAGAAGGACCTCTCCAAGGTCAAATGCTTCCACTGTGGGGAGTTGGGTCATTATGCGACCCAATGTCCAAGGAAGAAGAGTAAGGGAGAGGCCTCCGAAACCAAGGCAGCGCCAGTAAGGCTAGAGAAGGAAGTGGAGATAGACGATGATTGTGCCATGAGTGCTCATGTGCCACTTCAGAAGAAGGGGGGAGACATTGAGTTGTAGTCAGGAGGACTACAGGCGATGAGGGGTAGGATCCTCGATGTACCCAACCTATTGGATTAGACCTTGCTACAGGAGCCCCGACGAGGAGTGGCAGTACTGGTGATGTCAGTAGAGACGGATGTAGATGGAGCAATAGAGGGAGCTACAGTGCAGGATTCCTAGGACAGCGAAAGGCTAGGAGGCTGTGTTGAGTATGGAGCATGATTATTTAGAGGTCTTTGTTTCAGCCGGATGTATACCCCAAGAATTTTTTACACCCCTCCACGCGGGGGGGGGGGGGGGGGGGGGGGG